>VDFB02270651.1:720151167-720295919 GCA_007258455.2 Sequoia sempervirens
AATGTAAGGAATGAGCATAGAAAGGATAATGACCATGGATGATAAGATGGATGAAACTTGTCCCTGAGTGTAGAGTGCAAGAGGAATATGAAAGATAGGATATGAATGATAGGGAGATGGAGGAAGGACTTAAGAATCAAGTTTCACAACCAAATATCCCTCTAATAAACCACGGCGATGGGAATTAGAATCCTAAATGTTGGCAGATTAATGATATGATGGAAGAATCTAAGGACTTATGCAAAAGTTTGGATTAAAGGAGAATGATGGGGTATGAATGTTGGATAATGGATAGGAGGTTGGAAGGCATGTTGATGGATAGATGGAAAGGTTGGAAAGATTAACATTGGCACACACCTTGAAGGGCGATGGATTGATGAAGGAAAAATGGATTTGGAAGGTGATATGTTATTAGATGGAAAATTGGAGGAAGCTTTTGGATTAGCAAATTTGGATGCCAATTTAGATTTTATTGCTTTTATGAGACTTTTAGGAATCCACATGACTTTTGACTTTGAGTTTTTCTTTGTGGACCTTTGTGGCCTTTGACATTTTTCTTTTTGATTTATGGACCTTTGTGGTCTTTGAAAATTGCCTTTTTTCTTTGATGGGCCTTTGTGGCCTTTTAGATTTTTCTTTTGATTTTGAATCAAATTTTCTTTTATTTTTGCATGTCTCTTCAAGGAGACATGTTGATCCTTTGACACATGTGGATTTTGATATTGAAGCTTTTGATATTTGGCACCAGAATTGTTTCCAACAGCAATGGGAGGGGTGGATTGAGGTGAATGATATGGAGGTATGATGGATGAGTTAATGAAGGAAGAATCTTGAAAGTGGATCAAGGATGTGTGCCTTTGTTGTTCTTGAGAAATAGGATATGGAGAAATGTGGGACCCTAATATGGATGGAAAGATTGATGAGCTAGGGTTGGGATGATAAGGACCAAGGATAGATGGAAGTTTTGATGAACTAAGATAAGGACCTAGGATAGATGGAGTTTTTGATGGAGTAGGATAAGGACCTAGGATGGATGGAGAGTTTGATGGACTAGGATACCTAGGTTGAGCATGAGGTGTCTAACCAAGGCCATGAAAATATGGATGTGTTTGGATAGAAAGGGGTTCTACGATACCTTGCTCATGAAGGCCTAAACCTTTTCCTTTGTAATTCATAATTTCACACATTCGTTTACCAATGGGATATGTATTGTTTGTGAAACAAGATGCGAGTCCATTTTGAGGAGGATATGATATGGATGAGACGATAGGTGTTGGAAGTAAACCATAATGGATAAAGGTGGAGGATCCCAATTTATAGGTGTGGGGTTCATGGATAACTTGAATAGGTGTGATAGGCTCTTGACATGGGGATGATAGGGTGTTTTGATCTTGACTTGGAAAAGGATTATGAAGTGGTATGAAAGGCATATCTTGATCATGATAAGGATAATCATCTTCATGGGATGAAAGGGTATCCTTGAATGGAAGCATATATTGATCTTGATGAGGAAGGGAATCATGAGATTTTGTAGAAATCATACCTTGATCATCAATTGGTAAGACATCATTAGATAGGATGAAAGAACTATCATGCTCTTGTGATGCAATAGAATCATGGGATGGTAAGGATTGATTAGATGATGTGGAAGAAGAAATTGGAAGAACATTTTGTTCTTGAGATGGAAGAGGATTATCATGGGTGAATAATGAAAGGAGGGGATCATTATATGGTTCTTGAGAGATGGGATCTTGATCAAAGATAGGAAGGGTTTGTAGAATGTTTTGATCGAGATGTGTAGATTGAAATGAATCATTGGATGTAAAGGATATGATAGAAGAAGGTGATTGAATGGAATTGTTATCTTGAGTGAAAGAATCGTGAGGTTCATTTTGAATTATAGGGGATGAAGATAAATGCATGACATGACAGGATTGGCCAATTTTATTTGATGGCTTGGATTTGGGCTTCTCATGTAACCTTTGCAAAAATTCAAAAACATTGAATTTGGATGATGTTGCTTTTGGAGGAGAAGAGGTTACATTCATATTTCCATCAAAGGACTTCGTAGTTGTGCCCCCTTGTATTTCCTTGATTTTCCTTTGGAGTGCTCTTGTTTGTTGGGAAAGACTACTAAGATCATTTAATGGAGTTTTATTCTTTTCAGGATCTTCCTTAATTTTCTCCATATTGTAGTTAGAGGGCAATTTGGCACCTTGGTTTGCTAAAAAAAGAAAGTAGCCTTCTTTATCTCGCTCTAAGATCTTGTCCAAAATTTGGTGAAACTGTGGATCCTGTTCAACTTCTTGAATCATTTCATCAGTTATTTCATCATTTGAACTATTCCCAGTACGAAACCTATGAAAAGGATTTTCTTCCCTATCACCCATGTTGTAAAGTGGACAACAGGCATATGCTTTTGAAATGTTCTTCTAGACTTAGATCACAGGTCTATAAGTGCAAAAATGATGATGTCTTGATCTGATAAGATGAAAATCTTATGATATGATCAAATGATGTTTCTAACTCTTGATTGTGGCTTCCAAGATGAAAGGATATCAAAATCATGTTGGGGAAGTAGAATCAATAATCAAAAACTTGTTTAAAAAGATGCACTTTTTTTTTTGAGATTTGATCCTAGTCTCAAAAAAATGATAAGTGTAATCAATGTAATTGTGAGTTTTGGATGATCTTTACTGAATTAATGTTTTGAAAACACATCAAGTAAGTTGTAGAATAGTTGTCTTTAAACATTAAGTGTATGACCAAAATGTTGTTCAAAAATTGTTTTCATAAGTTTCACACATGATAAATAGTTCAAACAGACTCACTCTTAGTTCTCAAGTAGGTCATCATAGTAATCAATAGCCCACATCTTAGAACTGCATCGACTCACACAGCTGTGTCACCCTCGAAAGGGCACCCATATTTTTGTCTTTTCCAGGTGCGTACTCAGAGTGACGAAAGTGGATACTAGATCCCTTGAGCAAACAGTCCTTGGCAGTTATATGGTGAGTATCTTGGGGGTAGATTCTCCCCTCCCTTGCACTGTGATTATTATGACGTTTGGAAACTGACTTCGGTTGGATACTACACTAAGTTCATAGTAAGGGTTTCCGTTCGGTGCGGAAAATGATATACTCCCTCGAGAGACCTCCCTACCTTTAGAACAAAGGCTTTGGGGATGGTTATCTTGCACACTACAGTCAAAAGAGGGTTTCTCCAAATTTTCTTTAAATTTTATAGTGGGGTGGAATGGCCTGGCTTTGGCTTGAACCCACTTGAGTCGTTCCTCTTGGGTGAGTACTTTTTCCCACAAGAGTAGGCTCTCTAAAAGGTTTTATAAAAACTTGAAATTGCATGAAATGACATAGGTGAGTTTGGCATTTTGATCACCCAGTTAAGGGGAGAGCATAGGCCTATCACCGTTTAAAGCAAAGCAAACAAGAGTTCAATTTTAAGCCCAAAATAGACAATTTTCTATGCTAGGTGAAGATATTGCTTCACAAAAACATGGAGTTTCTTTTTAGTCCCAAAATAAAAAGAATGAAGTGACTATCCTAGGATTGCTTCATTCCATTTAAGTGACTATCCTAGGATTGCTTAATTTTAAATTATGTGACTATCCTAGGATTGCTTCATTCTTTTAAAGTTCTTACTGTCCGTGGTTGCATTGGATTCAGTCAAATTATATTTAAGTTACAGATTACAATTGCAGCCTTGTTAGAAGTGCGCTATAACAGACATCACAGGCATTGAAACAGAGTTCATGGGCACTGCAGGATGAATTAAGGGTGCTGCAAGATGAATCATGGGCGCTGCAGGATGAATTACAGGCGCTGCAGGATGAATTACAGGCATTGTAGGATGAATTATAGGCGCTGCAGGATGAATCACGGGCACTGCAGGATGAATTATAGGCGCCGCAGGATCTGTCATGGGCACTGCAGGATGAATCACAGATGCTGAACTGGGTGTAAACTGTGTTGAAGCATGTTTATTGCGCTAATATGCTATTTTGGCTGTGACCTATCTGGAAAACCTGCAAAAAGATGTTAAAATAGGGGCAATAGCCCCACGGTGGGCACCAAAAATGTGTGATAAATATGTTAGTATCAAAGTAAAACAATAAAAACACACAAATGAAACATTTAACTAAAGAAACAAAGGAAACAAACAGAGCTTCTTCAGAGCCATTCCATTTTTCTCTATCTCCAGGGATTTGTTTGAAGCTGTTACTCTCAGATTGTGTAAGCAAGGCTTCTCCGAATGGCAACCTGTAGAACGAGTATGCAAAAAGGAAAGTACTTATATCCTATATACTGATGGAGTGAAATGTTGATACAGATATGCACAGGGGTTGTAGATTATGCATAGGGGCTGTGGATTATGGATGCTTCTAAAACTAAACTATGAGGATGATTGGCCATGATATGGAATGATTCTACAATCTATGAATGCTAAAATACTATGCTATGGATGTTTGAAAGCTATTTGACTATAGTTTTCCTATATGAAAGCTTTTGTATGATTTCAAAGACCTGACAGTCCTTTTTATAGCTTTTTGCAGGCAAGAGCTTGACTGGAAAAGATCAATGGCTGTGAGATTGTCTGGTAGATTTGAATGGTGAGAGATGGAGAGGTTGAGAAGAAGATGGAGAATGTTGGGAGGTTTGGAGAGAAGAATGGAGTTTGTCTTCAACCCATGGGAACAAGCTTGCATAGGAACAGAGAAATTAATTTTTCTGTTTTGGAAGTTTGTTTCACGGTTGTTGAAGATAATGCAAATAATTAAATAAATAAATTTATTTAATTTTGTGTGAGTTTTGAGGAAATTAAATATTTTTGAAATGTTTAATTTTGAACTATAGAAGACAATTAAATATTTAGAATATTTAATTATTCATGAACTTTAGAAAATTTAATTAAATATTGGGAATATTTAATTGTGCATAGACTTTAGAGGAATTAATTAAATATTTAGAATATTTAATTGTGATGGAATTTAGAGGATAAGAATATTTAATCTTTATTTGAATAAAATATTCAAGCCAAGATTATATGATAATTAATATAAATAAATCGTAATGTTTATTTAATTAATTAAAAATGGATAAGAAAAGTGATTAAATAAACTTATTTATTTAATCGAAATGAAAGAACAATATAAATAAATTATTTAGATTTATTTATACGTAGATCGAATTCAGAGTTTTAATTAAATATTAAAAATATTTAATTAATTACTAGACTATTGTGATGTGACCATTTTTAGGTGTATACAATAAGGAGTCAGGTTCAATTTTTTATTTTTCCATGTGAAATCTATCTAAAAGTTTCACACTGCACACATTAAGGGCTGAGCCATTATCAACAGGGGTCCCTTTCATTCATGTTTTATTGAATCTGGCTATTATCATGAAGGCATCATGTCTTTTTCTCATCTCCAACAGAGGGAGCTCATGTTGGTGAAAGGTAATGTCTACATTAACTATATTCATTCCTTGTATTAGAGCTTCCACATTGTTTGCATTTGTATTAGGAGGGATCACAACTTGTTGTAAGGTTGTTTAAAGCATAGTGTGATAATTAGGAGAGTTTTGAATCAAATCCCATAGGGATATCTTTACATGAGTATTCTTAAGTTGTTCAATGAGATCATACTCCTTCCCACTATGCAAAGGTAAATGAGGAGTGCTAGGGAAGATGGGATTTGGCAAAGGTAAGGTTGGCAGAGTTGGTTGTTTCATTTGTGGATTGTTTCTAGTGTTGTATGTATGAGCAATGGTATTATTACTTGATTGCTACAAAACATTGTTCTTAGGTGGTTCAAGAGTGTACATGGGTTTGTTTTGAGTTTGAGGTTGAATCACATTAACATCTCTTAGTTTTAGTTTCTCATAACAAGCCTTAGTAGATGAACTCTGTGAGATGGAGTCCTCAAGGACTTCATCTAACATGTCAAATTCATCACTACTAAAAGGATTGAGGGTTAGGTTAACTTGGAAAAAGAGCTTTGACATAGTAAATTAACTATACTTTATCCAAGTGGCTTAGATGTTGGATCTTGTTTTTGGTTTTGTTTTCTAATATATTGCAAATGTAATATGATATAATTGAACTATGAACTAATGTTGAAAATGAAAACTGTTTGAATCTAATTCTATCCACAATTGTAATGAATGTAAATTATGCTACTCCTAATGATTTGAATGTAACCAAAAGTATGCAAACTAAAACAAAAAAGTTTTAATGGCAAATAGAAGCTTAAAAACAAGAAATTTAAATTTGTAAAATGTAGTTTAAAATTTGCATAGGGACTAATTCTCCCGAGGTGGCGAATGAGTCCTAGTAGTGATTTTTTTCAAAAAATTTAGAAGTATTCAATGGATTTTTATGCTTTTTATGTTGTATGATGTAAATCCTAAGTGAAAATATAGATTTTGCTTGATTTTTAGTGAAATGAGATGCAAAAATGTAAGGTATATGATATTTTACTAATGCAATATTTGAAAATCCCAGAATGTCATCTAACTAATGCAAACTATAATGCAATGTTAATGTAAGAAAGATCTAGGATGATGATGTATTCCAAATCATAATTTTAATGTTCTAAATGGAGGTTAACCAAAATGTTGTATAAGAAAAATGGGTTTTTAATGCTATCATATGACTTAGAACATAAAACATACCCACTTTCCACCTACTACATTCAAGGGCAACCCTAGAGATCTCAATGCAAAGGAGAAAGAGTTTTTATAATAGGGCTATCCTTGGAGCTAAATGCAAAATAATAAGGGGTTCACCACCAAGTAAGAAATTGGAAAGTTAAAAGAAATGCAAGATGTAACAATAAACCCTCATTCAATGTAATGACCTATAAATGCAAATAAAATAAATCAAAAAGTTGTAGGATGAATGGTGTGCACCTGTAAAACTAAAGTAGACTTGGATGAACTTGGAAATGCTAATTTTTTTAACTTTTTGACCTACTAGGACTCATTCACCAACCTAGGTGAATCAGTCCCAGATCTGGATTTCTGCATAGGGATCAGTTTAAAAAAAAGGGTATCTAAATCCACAAACAGTTCTAGAAAATGCCTATAGTGGGACTTGTTGATGCCTAAAAATGCTAAGAAAAAGTCTTATGGGAAACACAATTAATGGGGGGACCAATTGCACTAAACTGAGTGACCTCTGGGTTTTTTAAAGAAGTCGGCTCCTTCTGTATTTGGGGGTTGGAAAAGGAAAAGGAAGAGATATATAAAATAAAGATCTAACCTAAGGTGATGCACCAAGATGTAAGTTAGTAGGCACGGAAAATATTGCCTTTTAGTGAGATTTAACGGCCTGTTCAACAATTTGCATGTTTGAAAATAATAGAAAGAATAGATGAAAAACCCAAGAAGTCTATTAAATAACATAAAATAACTTCCATCCGCATTAATTGAAAAGAGGAGTCCAAGACATGGTCTGAATCAACAAGCTTATATTAAAATTATAGATGTTTTGCACATAAACTACTTAGTACAATAATGGCACAGTATAATGTTTTGTCAACTAACTGAGAAACATAAAGGATGGACAAAAATGGCATAGTCTGTGAATCTTAATTCAATAATAAAAAACAATACAAAGCCCTGGTGTCTTTCAACAATTTTCTATGTATATTTCAAAATCATTTTCAGAAAGTTGAAGTAGTATATATAGAAAAGCATCCCACTACCTGAGAGGCAGCAACATAAAAGATTCCTTGGCCTGAGCAATGATATTAGTCACAATGATTTACCAAGGCCATTGCAACAGAAATATTTTGAAACATAGAATACAATCGCCCTTGAACAAGATAGTCCCTCTACAAATGATGACTATGGTCCCAATGTGGAAGTAGCAAAATTCTCATGTAGAAACTTGTCATTCACCCACAGAGTATTCTTCTTGAGCGTTGATTGTGGGGTCTACCAAATGGTGCTCGCAGAATGATGCTACATGGCACACGAGCAAAGGCTGGTAGAGAAGCAAATGGGAGTAGGCTAACAAAGGCCCACACTGCTGACACATGGAGGCATGTCGAGGCTTGATAAAGAAGAAAATGAGGAAATCCTTCCAAGGAGTGCATGGTGGACATGTGGAGGAAGTAGGTGAAACTCTTCAAAAAGGGCTTGGAGATATTCAAACACATGAGGTGCGGGTTAGGGCCAAATAAAATAATAACATCAACCTGAAGGGAGCTCTAGGGATTTTCAATCCATAGCTTTTGGCGACTACTGGGGGAATTTTTCTTGTGGAATAGGAACCCAAATTTTTGGTTTGAAGATCAGAGCCTTATTCAAGGGGTAACAAAGTTAGAGCCTTGAGAGCACGTTCTGTAGAGGTAGCTAGTCAGCCTCAGATGTCATCGATATGGAGCATAGATTATCTTGCACCTCATGCAGATCAATTACTTGTTTGAAGGGAAACTCCATGGATATCCTCGTCCCAGACTCAAGCTAAAAGAGCAGCTACACTATATGATGGGTGATGCCTTCAATGTCCTTAGCAGTCGGGGGTTGATTGAAATTTTTAAAAGTAAATAAATCCTACTACTTTTCCCTAATTTTTGTTGTGATATGCTTTACTGTGGCCACCACATCATCAAAGAGGAATGGGGAGGGAAAGCCCATTTGAGTCAGTTGGGAGAATTTTATCTGCATACTATTCATAGTCTGACTCAGTGTTTCCAAGCAATTACTGGTATGGAGGATGACTGCATGACAACGAATGAATTCTTTCGCCTTCTTAGCTACTGACCTATGATCTTTAATCCTTGCATTCACCAAGTCTTCATTCACCACCTTATATAACTTTTCTAGCAACTTCTACACCTCGGGCACCCTCTCTACAATGAACTGTGGGAATTGTTCAATTGTTCCATGAACCTCTCTACTCAAACTTGATCCTTCTACCATGAATTGAAGTGCTAGTTGAAGAGTCAGATATAAATTCTTGACTTTCTCCTAGTAGGAGATATATAGTTGTTGAGATACTAAAAGGAGATCTGATTGAGGAGCAAGGGGTTGGGGAGGATTTTTCAAAAGACCAATTTTCATCTCCCTGTACCCAACATCCTATGTCAGCTCTTCAATTTTCTTGCTTTTCATGGAGAGCTGTCCCTACAAAGTTTCTAACTCGGCATCGTTGCTTCATAATAGTTCCTTAGCTTGGCCCCAGGTTTTGGATTCCCTTTCCAAGGAAAGTTTTATTTCCTAGATCTAATTTTTGAGCTAAGCTTGTTTTCCCTAGAGCTCCTTATCCTTCTGCTATATTTCTTTCTCCAATTGAATTCACTATTGTCGAAGCTTTTCATATTTTTGTTGCATTTCTCCCTTTGCCTAAGCCAACTAGTCTTGTAATTCCTAGTTCTTCTATTGTGGTCTAGCAACTACATTGGGATCTAGGGATAGGAACTTTGCAAGTTCCACCAAGAATTTGGCACTTTCCGCCTACACCTATTGAGATATTCATGTAATTTAGGCATCCTTGGCCTTTTCCTTTTTTAGTAGGACCTCCATCCTTTCCTTGACATTCCTAATCTCCTCTTCCTTCTTCCTCAATTGGTGACTATGCTTGAGAAAGTTGATAGTCACCACTTGTTGGGTTTCCTCCATTAGCTCAACTTTGTCTTGTGACCGAACTGTGCATAGATCAATTCCCACAACATGAATTATGTAATCCTCAGGTTGCATCTTGCCTTGCGGTTTGATGGTGTTCAGAGTCATGGTTGCAAAATGCAACAACCCCTGAAATTCACTGAAAAGGGTCTACATGCATGGCTCAACAAGCTTTGCTACATCATTTTCTTTTCTCTTTTGGACACTAATAGCCTATGCTACTTTTGTTTTGTTGTCTTCCCCAATAAATTCTGCTAGTGATTTAATCAGCTCACTAGTGAAGGGTGCACCAGGATGAAGAGAAAAAGGGAAAGAGAGATTTGTGGTCCTAGATGATGTCTTATTTGAAAAAGAGACTATTAATGGGGAGAACTGGGGAATGTTATACCAAGGTCTAGTCTAGGAAGCGATGAAATGACTCATGGGGAGTGGTGGCGGTAGTGGAGATGCAGAGGATTCCACCTATCGAGAAAGCTAATTCAGAGCCGACGCAGTGGTAGAAAAAGGGGAAGAAATGGTGGTTCCAAACTAGGCTACAAAAAAGGTGGAATAGACTGTGGGGGAGTAAAAGCTACTTGTTCGAATTGGGAGAATTGAGAGAAACCTCCTACGGGCGTGGAAGCAGAAAAGGAAAGGTTGAAACTCAAAGTAATGGAAGGAACAAAGGTAGTAGGGGAAACCAAAGGCTGTGAAGCAAGAAGAGAGGGAGAGAAAGATACCTGAGGTGTGGAGAACTCTGATCATTGGCTCATTGCAGGTTCTTGTGAGCCTTCTCCAGAAGTTGCATCCATGCACGAACTTTTATCGGGTGGAGAATTGTCCACCTCTATGATCTCCGAATGTTGTTGGGCTACTCTGGGTCTCTTCACAACCCATGTGCATGGTCATGAGGCCTTTGACTATAATGTAGTCACCTGTGCTCTCAGCGGATCTTTGGCGGGCTGCTCTGCCATTTTTCTAGTTTTTTGTGTTTTGGTAGTTTTCGCCTCTTTCCTATTTATTATATATGCTTCAGCTTCCTCTAGATCTATATCTTCATCATCACTTGCATCAATATCTTCATGCCCTCTATTTCGTATATCATCAAATATTTCATCCTTGTCCATCTCTTGGAATTTGGCATCAAGGAATTTGGTCTCCTGACAATAAATCTTGAAGTCTACAATTTTCTCTTCACTCTACTACCATTGCTTGACCAATTGATTACAAAGGGTGGCTCCCATTTTACACTTTTCATTGGGATTCTCCAAATGGAAATAGAAAGATAGCCTTGCCGACCTCCTATCTTTGGTAGGAACATATGCCAAGTCCACAAATAGATCATCTTGATCTGACTGTAGATTTTGTCGAGCTTCCTAGTAAGGCCAAGAGTTGTGAGTCACCTTAATGTTAAGCTCTGCTACCTCATTATCGGGATTGCATTTCCATTTGTCACAAATTAATAACAGCCCTAGATGAGCTAGCTTTGCCTCCAATAGACCATGTGTCTGATTCTTGAACATTATTACCCCATCGAATGTGAAAGAGCACAAGAAAAACCCTTTCTGCTTCTTTCCTCCAGAAAATTTGAGGTCAATAATTGCCAATTGTTGAAACACAACTGACACCCTATTTGTAACACATTCCAAGAGTCAGAATGGCTTCTCAGTAAAGCCATGCAACCTAAAAAATGTTAAATCCTCCCCACGAAACCAGTCACAAGGAGGAAGGAAATTCTGCATCCATCCTGTTTGCCCAGCAAAAAGTCGATAAATCTTGCCATCCTCACTAAAATCTCACAAAATTAGAGTTAGGAAACACTCAAAAAATGCATAGTAATCATAAGTTACAAAAAGAAGGGGAGTCCACACACAAGTCGGCCTTCTTATTCTAATTTCATCAAAAATAGCCAAACCCAAGTAGTTTCTAAAGAATTCAAGGTTCTAGTGAGCAAGGAGAGAAGAAAACCTGTACTTATGTTGCATCTAGTAATCCTTGATTTGGTTCAGCATCTCCCGAACAATGACCTCCATGACATCATACAAGAATAGAGAATGTTGTCTTCTCAATTGAAAACCCAAACCCATTTGAAACTCCTAAACGTATCGATGACTGTCCATGCCACAAGTCTGAACTGAAAGCATTGTGCATGATCGGAATCTGCGGTGGCTTTGCTACATCTTCCTTAGGCCTTTTGGTTTCCTGGCTATAAAAGTCTAGAGTGTAATCTCTGGTCTTCCATAACTCTTCCCTACCTTCTATAGTGAGTGTTTCCATCCTTTCTTCTCTAGAGCTCCTTCTAGTAGGGATGCATAGCATATCCTTTATAGCCGCCACACTGATCACAACTCTCAGTTTCCATCCTTCAATGGTGCCAGTATTTAGGTTGAAATGTTGAGCGCACTCACGTACTAATTTAAGGAAGTGATGCACAAAAGGAGAAATATACTGTGGGAGATCGTAGAACCATAGCTTGTATGCATAAGACTATTGGTTTTTATCTTGTTTCATTCTCTCACAAGATGCTTCCCTAAGACTCTTAGTGTTAATTTTAAGGATAGGTTCGAGAATGTTATCCCATTCTTCTGCTATCAGGGTTTCGTTTCTCTGAGCCTTCTTTCCCATGACCCGTGTGTGGATCCACTTTGGCTTCTCTGATATCCAAGGAAAAGCGTAAGAGATGTTATTGAAAATATTGGCCATTGGTGTTGCACACAAGGTGTCAAATAAGATTTGGGTTGCCTCTACTTGTGCTTCCACTCAAGGATTCTGGGCCATTTCAGGATTCTATGGACCTTCGCAATCCTCAATCTTTCTACAACTCACCTGGTTTCTTTGGAAAATTCTGCACTCAAAGCTCTTCACAATGAATAACATACTCAAAAAACTCTTCATGATGTTGTTCTTTCACATGCAACACTTAGCCTTTTCTCAACTTGGAGTTGTAGACAACATTTTCCTTTTTGTAATAAATTTGGCATGTACCACCAACTATTTTTTTCATGTGAAATGAAGTCCTTTCCCTTTTGAAAAGACAACAATTTATAATTTGATGATTAGTCATTATGTCCTATGGAACCATTTCCTAGGAAATTAAGCCAATGATTGAAGGCATACAAAACCTTTCACATGCTTTGAAATTAATAAATTAAAAAGAATGATTAGGGAAAAGGCATAATGAGTACACAAAAAGATTTGAGTTCATCCTTGGAGAGTGAAAAATGCCCACAACGTGACACATTAGCACTTGACCATGTGAATTATCACTTTGGACTGCCACCGGTTTTAGCTAATTAATTACTTCTTCTTAACTCACATGTAACAATTTGTACATAGTAGATGAAACTAGGTGGGATTATTGAGTTTTCTCTTGGTGGAATTTTTGAGTTGGATCTTGATGGGAGTTTTGAGTTAATACCCGATTAGCATAATGCTTATCACACACATTGTACCTTGGATATTTCTATAAATAGACCTAAAGACAACATTAGGAATTTCAATTGGTAACTGGGATGAATTGGAATTTGGTAGTTAGAACTAGAGATAGGTGCGATGAATACTTCAATTAGATACGCACAATAGGTTGCAAACAACTTTTCTAGGTGAAATTTGTAGCAGGTGTCTAAAACACATGATGAAGAACAAGCATTCTTTGGAAATTATAGCAATGAAGTGGATACTAGGGATGGATTGCATAGAATATGAGGATAAGTATAGGGTAAATTCTAACATTTTCTCTCATTTCATTTTCTCTTTGCTTGACATATAGGTACCCAAGTAGATGATCCTATGGTTCACCATGGAAATCTTCCCAAAGCGCTACATTGGAGGCCTTGGTGAAGTTGTGATGTATGTGGTGTATGGCCTTAGTCTCCCCAAAGTGAGTGATCTCTGTAGATACAATGAAGAGGATGCAATGGTGTTGTGGGTGCCATTCCTGAGCAGATTTTGAGCAGATTTTGTATTATGACAATTGGAGAGCACTGCTAGATATTTTCTCATGCCTGCCACTTACTACTGCGATGATACAATGTGGTATTGTTCTATGACATGGAGTGGTATAGTGACTTCAGAAACTTGGTGTTTCCTCCACCACCTGCCATTGTTTTCAT
Organism: Sequoia sempervirens; assembly: GCA_007258455.2. Taxonomy (NCBI): domain Eukaryota; kingdom Viridiplantae; phylum Streptophyta; class Pinopsida; order Cupressales; family Cupressaceae; genus Sequoia; species Sequoia sempervirens. Next base: position 720,164,909 of record VDFB02270651.1, read on the forward strand.
TGATGTTCCTGCTGTCGTTCTTGTTGCACCTGCTATTGCTCTAGAGGTTGTTAATGAAGTTGTTCCTATTGATGTTGATGTTGATGCTATTGTTCCCATTTAAGAATGAACTCTTTTCTCCTATTTTTTGTATATATGCCTTAGAAGGATTTTAACACATATGCTAAAAAAGTTGCTTAGCATATATATACTCCAAATAATGGCCTAAGAGCTAGTTTTCATTGTAATATCAAAGTATATATTACCGTTTAATGAATATACAAATCTTTTATCAATTTTATGTCTCTCTTTCTTTCTCTACTTCTTGCATAATGGGTTCCATTTAGAAAGATTGGCTAGAAAAAAATACAAAGGAAGCTTACATAATTACATATCTACACTGGAAAAATAATTAATGAAGCTTAATTGAACAATTTGAGGCGAATTTCGTTAACTAGAATTTCCAATGCTTCTTTTTCCATATTTTCTAATTCAAATGCATTATGTTTCTTACATTGAATAATTTGAAAAGGGCCTTCTCATAGAGTATCAAATTTTCCATGTTCGTCAGGCTTTGTAGCCCTTTTGTTGAATTTTAGCACTAGGTCTTTGCATTTAAGACCCTGGTCAAAGGTCTTCTTGTCGAACCACCTATTAACCACTTGTTGATGGTTAGACATGGCTATTAGGGATTTTTCTCTTTTCTCTTGCACATCCAACAATGCAACAACCAGAACTCCACGACTCTGTTCTATTCAATTTTCAAGGACTTGAGCAACTGTAGTGCAAGAATTTCTATGGAGATGGGAAATAGCGCTTCCTTCCCGTATATCAGCTTGTATGATGAAGTCTTAAGGACTTGTTTAGGAGTTATCTGGTCTACCTAGAGCACTTCCCAAATATTTTTATGCCTCTCTTTGATGCTTCGACCTGATTCTTTTAATGAGATGAATTAAATTTTTATTAGTTGACTTCACCAAACCATTTCCCTACGGGTAGTAGTTTGAATATTTCTTTAGGAATATGCCATGTTTGAATGTAAATTGACATACCTTTGAACCCAAGAATTCCTTCACATTGTTAGAGATGATGGTCTTTGGTGGGCCGAACCTTGTCACCAGTTCTTCAAGAAATTTCACAATCTCCACCTCTGTCGCATTCTTCAGGGGCATGGCCTTGGTCCATCTGGTAAAGTATTCTATAGCCGTGAGGATCCATTTGTGTCCAACACTAGACATGGGATTAATCATTCTGATAAAATCAAGGCACCATTGTCCAAAGGGTTCATCAACCACTATCAGATTGAGAGGAATTGCTGAGTTTTTCCTTTTTCCTATGAAGAATTGGCATTCCTTGTAGGCCTTAACTAGAGACTGTGAGTTATTAAATAATGTCTAGGCTAGAAATATCTGGCATGCATAATTTTGATGGGGGTTTCTTTGTAGAGAAGTGTCTTCCCGCAGGACTATTCTAAAATATGTATAGAACTTTCTTTGCTTGCTCTGTGGTGACACACCATAGAAAAACTCCATTGAAGTTCCTTTTGAAAAGGACTCCTTTGATGATCGCATATCCGCTATTATCCAATCTATAGAATCTTCTCTTCTGAGAAGGGAGGCCTATCAAATATTTCCCAATCTACATAAATCTCATCCTATCATCCAACCAACAGCCTTCAGACTAATATTCATTCATCAAGACTAGCTCGGGTTGTTTGTCCTTAGCTGCTACTTCTTTGTCATGTGCTAGATACTCGTACAATGCTCTTCCCTACATGGTCTTTGTGGTTCTAACCTCAATGTCATATTTCAGTTGTTTTGTAATCTAGTTGGCCCTTTTTTTCTTTGATTTCTCCTTCCATAATGTATTTGCGCACAATGGAATGTGCAACATATACAACCACCTTATTGCAAGATATAAGGTTTCAAAACTTCTTGAACCCTTTAACAATGGCAAATGATTTCCTTTCAACGAAGTTATAGTTCATCTCATAATCCTTTAAGGTCTAGGAGTGGAATGCTATTGGATGTTCTCCCTTTCCTTCATCATCCTTCTAGGTCAAAATAGTAGCGATATCGAAATTTACATTGAACACATACATTATGAAGTCCTTTGATAGGTCTGGGTTTACCAGAATAGGAGCTAAATAAATAGCATCCTTAACCTTCTCAAAGGATTCTCTAGCCTTTTTTGTCGATTTGAACAATTGATCCTTCTTGAGCATTAGGGTAATAGGTCTAATTAGTCATGCAAAATCAGTAATGAATTTTCTCACAAAATGTACCTTTCCCAGAAAGGACTAAACTCCCTTCTTGTTGACTAGTAGGGGAAGCTCCCTGATTTCCTTTACCCACTCTAGGTCAATTGCAATTCCATTTTTGGACACCACGTGTCCCAATAGTTTTCCTTTTGGAACTCTAAAAACACATTTTTTTGGGTTCAGGGATACCATGAACTCCTTGCATCTTTTTAAAAAAATTTCTAGATGGTCAAAATGACCATCTTTAGACTTAGAGAACATAATCAGATCATCCAAGTAGATCAAGATAATCTTGTTAATCAATTCTCTAAAAGCAATATCCATTTCCCATTGGAAGGTAGCTCTAACATTTGAGAGACCGAACGGAATTCTTGCATAGGCAAGTGTTCCCCACTTGGTAGTGAATGGTTTTTTGTGTCTATACTCCTCTTTTACCTAGATATGGTTGTAAGCAAAGAATCCATCTAGTAGAGAAAACATTTTTGAGCCAACCACTATTTTCAAGATAGACTCCATGGAGGGAAAGTAGTAGTGGTCCTTCAAGGATGTTCTATTTAGATCTCGAAAATCAACACATATGTAGATGTCTCCATTCTTTTTCTAGACAGGAACTAGGTTGGAAACCCATGTGTTGTGCTTGATTGAGAAGATGATCTAGGATTGAATTAGCTTTGTCAACTCTTATGCCATCAATGACTCAATCTTCGTATTTACTAGTCTCTACTTTTGGTGGATAGGTTTTGCTCCTTTTGTCAGTTCTATACTATGTTGGATGATTTTGAGATCATATCCCTTGAGTTCATCATATGACCTGGCCAGTACTTCATATTTTTCACAAAAATGGATGATTCATTCTTTATCATGTTGCGGGACATCCTTTCCAACCTTGAGCTTTCTTCCATCCCCAACCTGAAGATCTGCATAGTCACTTGTGTCCACTAAAAACTTCCTCTTTTCATTCATTGCATCGTCACAATTGAATAGTTTCAAGAGTGACCAGTCCTTTTGGAAGCTTGTTGGATCTTAGTTGAATAATTTCCCCTTCATAGGCCTCGACAATTTTTAGTTGGAGTTTCTTAGAGAACTCTCCTAACTGCTTGATGAATGTGGAAATGTGTTCATCACTTTCAAACACTTGCCATCTCTAGTCATTATTTGGGATTTCCAATTGGAAAATCACTCATACAGAGTGTATGTTATGAAGTAGGTCAGAGACAGGCTCAAATTAAGATATGATTTCTACCATACGATCTACATCTATATTTTTTTCTCTGGGCATTGTCTGGATATTCAAGGCTTCAAAGCTCTCAATCAGATTCCAAACTCTATGCCTATAATATCTCATGCAAACATTCTTGGCTGCGGAGAACCCTTGGACTTGATTGACTACTAGCCCTGAGTCTCCAAACACCATTATTTGTTTAACGCTCATCCGTTCCACAAGACTCAAACCTTGCACTAGGCCTTCATATTTAGCTTCATTGTTCGAATAGGAAAACTAAAAGAAAAAAGACTTGAGGGTCTTCTCATTAGATGGGGATGTCAAACATATCCCATCTCCTACACCAACTTTACATCTTACTCAATCAAAATGCAACGTCCATAGCTCTAAGGCTTGACCACCCTCAAATTTCTTCATGACCTTCAAAATCATGTGATCTTCATCATAGATAACATAGGTTCCCAATCTGGTGGCATGATAATTGCTAAAAGGATTAGTGTCTATATATTCACTCAAGAGGACCTCTTCCTAATCAATCCAGTCTCCAGTCACCTTCTCATCCTCAATTATCTTAGTACAATACATTTCTTCTTTAGTGATAGAGGTATGAGCGGCCTCAAATTCGATCATGGATTCATATACCACATGTTCTGAATGTATAGGTTCAAGCACTATCTTCATTTTAGCTCCATGTTTGGTCCTGATGATCAAGTGTGACCAATCCAAGGAAAGATATCTACCTATCTTGGAAGTGAGTTCCCAAGATAAGAGAAGACCAAACATGGGGGGAACATCTATGATCATCGTATCTTGTGGAACTATGATATACTAGGGCAGGAGAATAGAGTCACAGGGAGGTTCTTAATGACACCTATGGTTTCAACCTTGTTCCCATTAAGCTACATAACCCCTCTATTTAAAGGTTCATAGCTAATTCCTAAGGCTTCAACTATCTACTTGGGCATGATTGTGGTACTAGCACTAGAGTCAATCATGGAATTGTGCAACAACTTCTTACCCACAATAAGAGTTAGGAAAAAGGGTTTTAGTTTTGGGTTACCTCTAACTTTGGTAGAGGCTTCCTCTACACTATTTGTGAGGAATTTGGCTAGAGGTGATGGATCAACAACCTTTCCCTTGAGTGATTTCTTTGTTGGCTCAATGCTTGCATCTTCTAATAAGGCCTTTTGCAATAATGAATTCTACTCCATAATAGCTAAGATATCCCAAAGAGATACATTAGCAGAGGATTTCTTCAATTGTTCCACCACATTGAATGATGATGGATTCAAAGGATTCTATTCCTTAGCCCTTTTTATAACAATCTCCTTTCGTTGTTGAAATTGTTATGCAATTGCAGAGGTACTAGGAGTTTCGTCAGGACACTTTTGGACAATGAGACGATCGGTTCACCCGTGAATCTCCTCTTTGAGTGAGTGTTATAATCTCACTACACTTGCAAGGCCTTGGATGTGGAAGCCTCATTTGCAAACACCACCTCTTCTTCTTCCATCAATAAGAAGAGCGCATGGTCAGGAGCTATATCTAACTCTTTCTCCAAAGATATTCCTTGCATTTGCATGGTGAGTATCATGTTTTTCATTTACAAAGAGGCATATACATAACCTCCTGAATATGATGCCACACCTTGGCTACACTATTCTACCACTCTTTGTTGTAGATTTCCACATGGAAAATTTTGAGGCATATGTGCTTCATTACAAGGGAAGCACCAGAGATTGATGTCATCAATGAGGTTATTTTTCCCCGTTGTCATCTCTCTACTCAAGCTTAGGTAAGTATTATGCAACAGAGTAGGAACCACCACCATTTGATTACTTGTTTGAGTCTACGGATTTGTGTGTGAGCCTCCTTGGAACTAATTTTGCTGTAGGAATATCTTCCACCATAATTTTGGTAAGTTTTCTTTGAAGGCATGGATTGGTTCTGCTTGATGGTAATTATTTCATTTGATATTCTCTATAACAACTCCTTGAAATATTTCATCTCATCTTTTGAAGAATTAGACATAGTAGTAGCACTCTACGACACACTCAAATATGCGTACATAGATTGGGGAGGAGCAACCACACTAGTAGAAGCTATCTCCTAGGCAAGAATCAACGACTCTACAAATATAGGCATAGTAGGTTGAGGCAGTAACTTTCCAGCATCGATCAAATTATTCTCTACCTGAACAACAATGCTATATGCACTTGGTAAGGTATTCCCACCAAGGGACTATATCATCATCCAAATATTGACATTGAGAGATTTTAGATAAAAAATTAATTCCAAATCTATAGGTGAACAGATTGCAAGCTGAATCCTTTCCCAAGTGGTGTGAAACTAGGCATTAAAGTCAGTCATGACCTCTTGAGGGGTCCACTTTATGGTCACCAGTTGCTGAAATAGGGAAGATCAATCTCCATTTTTTGAAAACCACTCATAGAAAGGATCTTCGAGCTAATCCCAGGTACCAATAGTATTGGCTCCCAAAGTGTGATACCAATTTAACACTCTTCCTTTTAAAGAGGTTGCGAGCAACCTTAGCACGATAGTTTGGTTAGTAACACCATGCACCAAACACACATCTATCATATCTTGCAAGTGTTTGAAAGGTATTTTTGAGCCTTCTCTAGTGAATTTTGGTATATCTTTTAAAGTAGAGGTTGGGATAGGGGCTAAAATAGTGGGTACTATTGGTGCTATAAGGGGGATTTTGGCATCCCATGCCACATAATTTCTATTAGTAATCATAAACATGGCTAGTGGAGGGATCAAAACATTCATTGGATAGGTTCTTGTTTGTACTATTACCAATAGTCGCATTAGCAGGCTAGGGTTATTTGTTGTTTGGGATCTAGTAACAAGTCAATGGATCATACACCCACTTGCTTGGTAGTTTTAGGCATCAACAAGACTCATTTTCCACTCTTGGTGAATCACTCTTGTTCCACTTTTTTTAGAATTTAAATTTATGATTTGCACTTCGACACCTGCTCTTTCCTTCCAAATTGAGTTATGGATCCAAATCTATGAAAAAACCAACAAAAAAGAATATAGAGTTGATTTGCTTATGGGGGTTTGCCTCAGTCAAACCCCTAGTTTGGTAGTTAAACCTTGATGGAAATAATCAAATATGCTTGTAAATAGGACTGTAAACCCTAGCCTTAAGTGTGTCTAAGACTAGGAAATATGAAACATGATGCCCAATGATTCTTGTACCTTCCTTAGGCTGAATGTAGAGTGATAATGGAGGATGGAATCACTTAAGAAACAAGTCTTTAGGTTTGGCTTGATGGCTAGTTGCATCTCCCCAACCAAGAATCCATCTTGATTCACCATAGACAGCCATGATCAACCTTTGAAAATGCTATATCTTGAATAAAAGTGAACTTGAAGACCTTCAAAAACACTTTAACGCTACTCTAAGACTTCAACTTTGCTTGCTTTAGAAACTTGAATGCTCTTGTGAATGAATGTTTGAAGAATCTTGATGATTCTCTCTTGAATTTTCTCTTGAAAATGCTTTCTTGGATTCCTTAGATGATAAAAATGACTTAGAAACTTACTTATATAGGTATTAACACCTAATTTACCATTATTTAGATCTCAAAGGCTGACGTCAGCCAAAAATCTGAATTGAAAAGATGTTTTTCCTGCTCAAACCTTAAAAAGACCCCAAAAGGGACTCATTCACCCAAGGTGGTGAATGGGTCCCACTTAGGGGGACTCATTTTCCCAAGGTGGTGAATGAGTCCCACCCTATCTTTTTGAGGTGGGTTTTCGATATTTTTTATGTTTTAAATGATTTTGTTTGGTTTTTAGCTTAAATAAGCCTTGAGATCCAAAATAATTGATCTTAGGGGCCTATAAATGATGATTACAGAGCAATTAATGCAAGGGTACCAAAATAGGTCCACATTAGGCAAGGAATTGTACTATCTCCAAGAAGGGAGTACAATTTTGGTTACCACATCTAACATAAATAGTAAATGGTTTAATTAGATCACATAAAGCATTAAATCATGTAGAAATTTATTAGATATTTTTAAATAGGATATTTGATAAATCACATTGGCATTTAATTCAACACAAGACCATGAAAACATAAAGTTATCATATATATATATAAATCATCATCAAAAATTTTAGTACATAAGCATCTCTAAATACAAAAAAATAACTGGGTTTGTGACTACTAGATCCGTCAGGGGTTGGTGATCTCCATAGTCATCACGATATAGTACCATGCAATTAGCTTGAGTTTCATTGCATCCTTTCCAATAGACCAAATGCTCTCACCTCTCATACAAGTTCCTAGACATGTCCTCGATCTATATGATCCCTATCTGCATGTACCCTCACAAGCTCCTCCCACAATCTCGAGATCTCCTCTCGTAGCTCACTCTCCATGCTACTATCAATAGTGACTCTAGACAATAGGACTGTTGTGAGCTCAGCCTAAATTTGCTTGGCACAGCTCCAAGCCCTCTTCTATGTTGCACCTAGCCTCACCATGGACTCAAAGAAGTATTCGTGTTGTCCCATGGATGGTGGGGGAACATACTCCTTGGGTATGTGCATGATCATGATGGGCCAAAAAGTGGCGATATGATGGGTATGTGTAGGGTATATGGCTAACGATTTTTTTTTTACCCAAAATTGATGAAACGAAAAGGGTTTTTAAAGGATATTCTCAGCTTTCTACCAATATAAATTATGCTTTACTTTGAATTTAATAATTAATTATTATTCATTTTCTATTTGAATTACGACTAAAGTCCTAATTGATAGGTTGATTGAAAAACATCTATAGCTTTCAAATAGTATCAATTTTTTTGAATCCAAAATATGCATCACATTCTATGCTTTGTATACTATAGGATTAGAAAAAGAAAAAATAATTTCATAAAGTTTTGACCAAGTTAAGGTGGTTAGACATACGAGTTTTTAATATTTTTTAAAAGTTGTAATAAAAAAATCATAACTAATTATTTACTTGAAAAAAAATTACAAAAAAGTATGCATCACATTGGGACATGAGTCCTCTACTTATATATAGAATCTTATAAAAAAAAATTATCATTTTATTGTGGTTAGGGTGGTCAACCAGACACCTACTTCTTATTTTTTCCCTAAAATTTAAGTACTATTGCATTGAAATTTCAAATTTTCACCAAATAGATATATATATTTTTAAAATAAACCTAGTAGTTTAGAAACTACATTCAATTTGCTATAGATTCTATTCTTACATATTCTTGAAATAATAAATATAACTTATTCAAATTTTTACGTCAAGTTGCCTAACTTTGATTTTTCTGAATTTTTTGCCACTTAAGGGCCTATTTTTTCCATGATGATCCTGCACATACCCCCCTGAGTACACCATCCTCTATATGTAGTTGAGGAATCAGTGCTATGAGTGTTCATTGATAAAGCTCGCGCCACTCTCACATGGACCTTGCAAAGTAGAAACCATAGGAATATTAGTAACCATCATAATGATATCAAGTATATATATAAAGCATGCATGCGTAAAGAAAAAATGTACATATCAAATCATCACCTAGCTCTCCAATCTATTGATTTGGGACTGACCATATAATGGTGGCCCCTCTCTATACTAGTGGTACAGATGACCTACTTCCTCTAGCCTTCGTGCACTCAGACATGTGGATCTCTGATTAACTAAGGAACATGATCTAGTCAATATGATAGGTGGTACCTCCACTTTATTGGAGGAAACTAGATCCTCGCCAGTCTTAGTAGCATCCTCACTCATGGACTGTGTCTCCTCCTCCTCATCCTCCTCCTCATAGTCCTCATCCTCCACATCATCCTCATTTGAACCAACAAAGAAATTGGGCTTGGTATCATCATCATCTATGGGTACATCTATGTGAACATCATCTCTATCCCCTTTGTGACTTGGAAGAGGTCCAACAAAACCCACGAGATGGTGTAGAGGGAACACTAGCACTGGCCTAGCTATAATCGACCACTCCTCATATGCCAAGGTGGCATGTACATCATCGGCCTTGAAGACTAGGGGAAGATTAGGGTCCTCGTCATCTAAATCATTGAAATATATATCCACCCTAGTAAGATGACCAACGTCCTTGGGACTAGTAGCACTTCGTGTTGATCCTTGGTATGTTGGTCTAGAGTATGGAGGCACCTGGAAGTGCCTAAACTATCTCATCACATGGTCATAATAGAAATGTCTAACAATACAACCATGTCTACCCAAAAGGAATCTGTCAATCTAAAGTTTGTGTAGCTCATATTTGTGATCTTCTTACTGTGGTGTCCATTGATATGGTCTCCAACATATATCATCCTCATCCAACCCATCGAATCTGATCCTCCAATATAAAAGGTCCCCCTCCTACCACAGTCATCTGAGGGGATAGCTGAAGACCCTCGACTCACCTAGGGCCACTGTTAGAGGAAATCCTGTAGGCCTCGTGTGGGTAATATGCTAAAAACACCATATCTGTAGCAATGTATAGTGCATGATGCTATGTAGCTCTCTGAATACAAATCGACTCAAATTATAGTATAGGTGGGTGAGCATGCTATGACCCCAAGCATAAAAATTATATTTCTCCTCCATACCTCTGATAATATGAACTAGGCAACCATCTAATTATGCCCCTCAACCATCTGACACTAATTTCAGTGCTACTATCATAATCATGATCCTCTACAACAATGGTGACCACGTGTTTAGGAGCCAACAAAGCTCCACACATGGTTCGATGCGTGAACACCGAGTAGGCCTCTCTAGATAGTACCAGATATCATCTCTCATCTATGTAAATGATCTCTCACTAGATAAATGGACATGATTTCCCCAGATAGGTATTCATAGGATGTAGTGCACATCCTCCAATGTACCCATCGTCTCCCTAGTTGAAAAATGGAAGGTGTTAGTACCTACATCCCACCTCTTGGCTAGGGCTAGAGGCATACCATCATGGTACCTCATAGGTGGCATGAGATACACCTTAAACAAGCCAATGTCTTGCAGAAACTGAACGTCCTTCGTCGAAAGCCATGTCACCGACTAATGAAGGAAGTAGAACTGTCTACCTCCTAGATGTTGATGGGATTGTAGAGGAACCTAATAGGAAAATTACATAAAATAAGATCTCAATCAAATAACAAGCATCACTAAAGATGTTCTAAGACACTTTTCAAACAATATGGACACCTAGGCCATCCTTGGACGAGGATCTTAGACACTTTTGGCTATTCTAGGACACTTTGCACCAATCTACTATGTGACCCTAAAATTACTCAAAATTACATAAAAAAGTATAGTAGAAGCACATAAAGGATGAAAAGGAAGAAAATAATGCACTCACTATATTTCAAAATACACCCTGAGCTACATCGCTACAGATAATCTAATCTTAGAGGCTTGTACACTCTATGAATCAGAATCCTCACTTAGTCTACACCAAGGTAAAATTGCAACAAGGTAAATGTCAAATGAATAGTTAAAAGAGTCATTTTCAATAGTATATAGTAAAAAACTAGTAAATAAATATTTTTTTTAAAAGAGAAATCTATTCAAAACAACATATAGGGAGCTAGATGACTCCATTTTTTACCTCATTTGTTGCTTTGGAATCATGATTCCACTCCCGTTCTCATCAAATTTTTATCATTATGTGGTATGGTACTTGGAAATACCCTATGATATGACTTGGTGATTCAATGTGGTTTCATGTTTTCCCTGATTCCATATCCATAAAACAAGCAAAATTAGGGGGCATACATCTACCCTTGAATTCAATTCTTTGTAGAAGATTGATTAGAGTATCTTTGAGCATCTAACAAATCTGTGTTGTAGGATGTGATTCTTGACATTGTGGTTTTGCACGTAGCCTCAGTGGGGGCTTCATTCTCCATAATGAATCCATATGAGTATTATTTTTCATAGTATTTATTTCAAAGTTAGCTTTCATATTCATGTAGTATCATATGGAAGCTAAAGTGGGGGCTAAATGTAGTGTTGAAAAAAGTAATCCATTTTCACACTTAATTTGGATAATTAACATAAATTTGAATTAATTGTATCTTGGAATAGTGTTGTAATGTGTTGTACATATTCATATCATTCTGGGGTCCTTATTTAATTAAAATGTATCTTAAACTATCCTTTGCAAAGGTGTTGTAAAGTGTTGTAACACACTTTCACACTTTTCTAAGGTTTTATTTAATGAATGAAGCCTAATGGGCCCATTTTAGTGAAATGTATCTAATGTGTACCCTATTTAGGTGTTGTAAAGTGTTGTAGCACACTTTCACATTTATCTAGGATCCCCTTAGTTAATTATGGTTAATTGGAGTTAATTAACCCCTTTAATTCAAATTTAAATCTTATTTATGATACCTCCTGAAGATCTATCTCGACACCTAGTATTCAAATTACATAACATTTAATGGTGTGAATTCAAGGTCTTGGAAAATGGTATCAGAACCCATTCACTCTAGGTGTCGAATGGGTCCTCCCTTAATAGGAACCCCTTTCTTTATTGATTTGAAATGGATTTTTGACCCTCTTTCCATCCCCTAAGGTTAGGTCCTAGAAAACTGAGCTAGAACCCATTCACCCTAGGTGGTGAATGAGTCCTACCTTAATGAGGACCCCCTTTTTGAATTTCATTTTGGTGGGATATTAATTATATTCATTCCTAGATCTGGTGTAGGCTTTAATTATTTGAATTCTAGGCTTAATTCTCCAATTATATATAAATACAAGGTTATTTTACATAATTTCACCTAGAAGAAGATTTCAAGCAAGATAAGAGACAAGGAATTTTCATGAGATCAAGCATTCATAGTTAAGAAGCAAGAAAAAGTGAAGTTTGGATCAGAATTGTAAGGCCTTCAAGCTCATTTTGTATAGAAGATCAAGCATGAGTGAAGGATGATGATAGATGCTATGGAGAATCATGAGGGATTCTAGGTGTTCAGAGATGCACAAGTCATATAACAAGGCCTAAGGACTTGTTTCCTAATTGATTCCATCATCTATGATCATCCTATTTGTAGCCTGCAAGAGGTATTTTCATATTTATGACTTATTAAAGGGATTATACCTCTTTTTTAGTAAGTCATTTTTCATTATTCACATTACATTCAATGGTTTTATCCTAATAAAATTGGGTAGAATCTCTTTTACATTCTCATAGATATTAGTCTTAAACATACTTAAGATTAGGATTGCACACACAATTACATGTTTTAGATTTTCATTCATCATCAAAGGTTTTATTACCAACAAGGGGTTTGAATAAAGCAAACCCCTATCCACCAACAAGCTATCAAATTTTTCTTGTAGATTATTGGAAGACCCATATCTGAAAATAGAAATTTCAAAGTGCAAAGGAGAAGAGCAGATCTAGAAGTTGAAGACCACATTTAGAGATTTCCAGAAGGACCTAATAGGAACCATTCACCTTTAGTGGCAAATTTTTCCCTATTAGTGTTTGAAGGGAAACATATTCTATAGTTTTCAATTTTCTATTTAAGGTTCAAAGCTCCCCAAACAAGCCTACTGAGACCCGTTCACCTTTGGTGGTGAATAAGTCCCAATCAATAATTTAGGAAAGTCATATTTGACTAGGTTCACAATTTTATCTCTTTGTTCTACTAGAAAAGTTATAGATTCATATTGTTTTATGTAAAATTTATGCATTTCAAGTGTTATACCAAGAATTAAGGTTTTCATATTATTTGAATGTTTTCTCCAAAAGTTTTTATTTAGCTCACCACCTCATCCTTGTAGAAAGGAAAGTTTGCAAGATCCCTCAATCTTGACTTAATCCACCTCTTGGGTTGATGGTTATTTCAAGGTTCTTGGATCTCATATTTTGAATGAAACTCTAACTAAAATAAAGGGGGTTAGACTTCATTACCTTCTCCCTTTTCTCTATGTTTCAATAAAACACTAGAATAACTTTAATTCATGTCATCTAGGGATCCACAATTAAACATGACAACATAAGTTGGATGTAAATTCAAATTATAGGAAACATGTAATAGGTTGGCGATAAATAAAATTTGTTGCCACAAAAAAAACATGATTTCATGCACTTCTATTGGAATCTTAACCTAGAATTGTTTTATTATCCCATGTTATCTTTGGATGTTGTACACTACTAGTTATTGTCACACAATTCCAAACATCAACTGGTTGATAGATAAACACAAAGAACCTTTTGTCACTTCAATTTTTTTGCACACTAAACATAATTTATAGAAGCTCTAGATATGGTAGAACATGTGTAGACATTCTCTCCATTCAAATCACAAAGAAAAAAACACATCTAGTAGGAAATATAGAGCATGACTGGGTATGTGTAGGATCATCATGGAAAAAACAGGCCCTTAAGTGGCAAAAAATTTAGAAAAATCAGAGTTAGGCAACTTGACGTAAAAATTTGAATAAGTTATCTATATTATTTCAAAAATATGTAAGAATAGAATTTGTAGCAAATTGAATGTAGTTTCTAAACTACTAGGTTTATTTTAAAAAAAATATATTTAGTGAAAATTTGAAATTTCAATGCAATAGTACTTAAATTTTAGGAAAAATAAGTAGGTGTCTGTCTGACCAACCTAACCACAATAAAATGATAACATTTTTTAAAGATTTTAGATATAAGTAGAAGACTCATTTCCTGATGTGATGCATATTTTTTTGTAATTTTTTTCCAAGTAAATAATTAATTATGAATTTTTTATTGCAACTTTTAAAAATATAAAAACTCGTATGTCACCACCTTAACTTGGTCAAAAATTCATTTAATTCAATTTTTATTTTTTTAATCTTATAGTATATGAAGCATAGAATGTGATGCATGTTTCAGATTCAAAAAATGTGATACCGTTTGAAAGCTATAGATGTTTTTCAATCAACCTATCAATCAGGACTTTAGTCATGATTCAAATAGAAAATGAATAATAATAATTTATTAAATTCAAATTAAAGAATAATTTATATTGGTGGAAAGATGAGAATATCCTTTAAAAACCCTTTTTGTTTCATCAATTTTGGGTAAACAAAATGTCATCAGCCACATACCCTACACATACCTGACTATATTGGAAGAAAAATATCTCTACCCTAAATCACTCACATCCAACATTTTGGATAAGACTTTAAAATCACTTCTATCAACATGAATAGATGTATTATGATACTACAAATAATTGTCAACTAATTTTATTAATATAGCTAGCAATATATACTTTTGTAACAAAATAATATGACAATATAATTCTATTTGATTTTCACTGATATGCTAGCCATATTCCTTTGAAATCATTGAGAACCTTTGACAATAATGATAACCTTTTTTCAACAACATATTCATGTAATCAATATATTTAACCTAAAATAAACCCTTAGTAATAATAGGTTCCTTGTATCACTTAATAGAACTATTTATTACATACTTGGTATGGTACACCCACTTGCATCAAACTATCTTTCTCCCTAGAGGAAGATAAACCAAATCACATGTTTGATTCTTCATCAATGAAGAATACTCCTCATTCATAGCTTGATCCAAATCTAAAAAAAATATATGAATCAACAAAGGTAGAAACATTCATAAAACTAGTACAATATATTGAGGGAAACTATGATGAGAATTCATAGGATCACCAAAAAAAATTCCAACCTAAATTTCAATACAATCCAACTTAGGAGAAACACACATGGGAGGAGGAAAAATTGGTAGAGTAGGAGGTGGTTGTACAAAACCATAAAAGCCATCATCTAAAGTATCCTCCAATACATAGGCATCCTCATGAGATAAATAATATTGAATAGGTATGAGGAAGGATAATAGGATATAAAATATGCTTGTGGGAAGGATTCATCAAACTAAATATCTTTGTGAAAGTGGATATCGCTTGTTGTAATATAAAATAATTGATAAAACTTTACATGGACTCACAATATAAAATAGAAATGAATGGCTGAATCTTCTTCTTTGTTGTCTTACATTGATTGGATAGTATGAAATCCCAATCCTCACTAACAAATAGCCTAAAGAAGGAAATTTTGGGATTAATATTGAACTAATCATACTCTAGATCTATATTAAAAATTTACTTGTACAAAATGTATTTTTAAATATAACTCAAGTAATTGCTTTTTTGAGTATAAAAGGATGGAGCAATAAAATGTAACTCAATCATAAAATTAGCCATCTTCCCAAGTCATCTATTCTAACATTTGGAAGAAATATTCTCTTAAGTAGTATAGTGAACTATAAATTGATGATGAATACCATGTTCAATGTAATAATCCTAAAATGTTTTATATTCCCCCTATTATTTGTGTAGAACTATTGAATAGAAGAACCTAATTATTTCTTGACTGACACCCTAAAACTATTATAAATAAACATTAAATCACTCATGTACTTGAGAAAGTAGACCGATGTGTGATGTTAGTAATCATAAATGAATGTAAGTGTAGACACAAAAAATGTACCGATTGATCATATGCACCTGATCCCGATTTTACTAACACCGCTTTGTCCTAAATAATCTCCTTTGCTAATTTTTTAATCGAATAATCTGTATTTGATTAAATTCATCACATTTCATCCCTTAATTCAATAAATCAAATTTATCTAATTATGTCATCATCTCCTATTAATTAAATAAATCATTTTACTTAATTAGCTTTTATACTCTCTCTCTCTTTAGTTAAACAATTCATTTTATTTAATTAAATCTTTAAAGTCATTTTATTAAATTAAATAAATTAATATTTATTTGATTTAATCTAGCATCATCTCCTTCTAATTAAATAAATCAAAATATTTATTTAATTAAGTCTAAATCATAGTCCTCTCATTTTGATTTAAATTAATCCAAAAATCTAAGTCAAAATGGTCAAATCAGCTAATCTCCTTTTAAATTAATCAAATCTTGATTAATCCTAATCTTAATCCATCAAATCCTCTAGCTTTTGCAACTTGCTCATTAAATCATTTTAATTGATTTATTAAATACCCTTTTTCATTCAAAAAGGCATCAAAGGATGGAATATTCCTCAAATTTGAAATCTCCCTCCAAAAGTACTTGTCCATTTGATAAGGCATTAAAGACCTCTTACATGCCCTTTTCTTGAGCCAAGTGATATCAACTCCATCTTTCATCTCATCTTTCAAGCCATCTTTTGAATTTCAAATTTCCCCCTCTTTGCACATTGCCCAAAATGTGCTCCATCTCTCTTCAATAGCATGTTGACAAGTGTCACTTTATGATTGGTTTATCTTTAGTCTGACATTCATTTATTTTGTCTCATTCTCCATAATTCTCATCTATAAATAAGAGGCTCTTATTTTGATTTTGGATCCACAACTTAGAGAAAAGTTACTATCTTCACATTTAGAGCAAAATCATCCATTTTCATTGCATTTTCTATCATCATAGTTAGGTTATTGCAGATTTCATCAAGGAGCTCATTATTCTTCACCATCAAGTGGATCAATCTTCATCAAGCTTGCAAAGGAGTTAGGAAAGGGTCATTTTCCACATCAAAATGGCACCAATTCCCCCATGGGATTGAGGATTTACATGCTTTTAATAGGATTTCATAGTTTCTTACTTGTGTTCTTGATTTCATTTCCTATTTTGAGCATTGTAGATGAATTTCATGGGGAATATTAGTTCTAACTTGCATATGTGGCTAACATTGTGTTTGTTCTTTGTGTATGTGTTGGTCTAGGATGAAAAGAAATTGGGACATTAGACATATAGTTTGAAAAGCTAAGCAAGAGAGTGTTTGTGGTAAAAGAAATGCATTAACCAAGATTAAATCAATTGAACCCCACATGAGTTCTTGTTATCTTTTGTCTTATGATTTTCCATGCAAACATTGGTCTTTTTGTTTGAACTACTCTTAGAGAAAAGCATGTTTTTCAATATCTTGGTCTAGTAATCAAGTCCTTCTTAGGTTCATTTAGGATTAAAATCAAGTGTTTCATCCATCCTCAAAAAATCAATCAAAACCCATCTCACAAACAACTTTTCGAACATTGGAAAAATCATTCATACTAGACTTTTGGGAAAATCCTTCAAATCACATCAAAATCATCTTATTTTACTAAGTTTGTGTAGATGCATCCTTCTTCATACTCTTAGTTATATTATCACATTTTGGACAAGTTTATTCCAAGATAACATCCAACATCTTGGGGTTTATAAGTCCATTATCCAAATCAAATACAAAATCCAAAATCCAAAAGTCCTAAAGTCTAGTATCCCTCCAAGGTTCTTAAAATTTTGACATCCATATCATTCAACCCTTTCATCCCTCATCTCATCATTGGTCCTAAATTCCTTAGAGGTCAACAAGGTCAAAACACAAGAAAATCATGGAATATAAACTTGATTCATACACCATGAGTGGTCTAAATCAACCAAATTGTCAAAGCCTTACATTGCCAATTGATTATCAAAACTCACATTTATGCAATCCATACATGGCATCATTATCTCCTACAAACCTCAATGGTACAACAAATGTGAGTATGCTGAATCTAAATTTTGGAACACCTTTCCCTATGGCAGATTTAAATCAAAGTCCAAACCTACAAATCTATTAACCAAACAATCAATGCATGAGTCTTCAACATAACAACATTATCCCACCAAATCCACACATGCCAAATGTGAATATACCAATTACAAGTTTACTAAACATGAACATTTTGAATCCACACTTGGTAAAATTTGGGATAGATATATGTTTTTGAATCATACAAATGTTGTTCAAAGTCCAAACAAAATGATAACGACTCCACATATTGATCCAATTCAAGGTAACATCATGCAAAATCAAAGTTACCTAAATAAAGGGAATGTGATTCCAAACCACAACAATGTTCAATTTCAACCTATCATGCCAAATCTAAATATCATCCCAAATCAAAATATTTTCCAAAATCATTTTTTCCATGATCCCATGCAAACACCACAAGTATGCATTCCAAATCTGCTTGAACAAAAACCAAATAAACTATATCAAGGGTATCTAGATCAAAATAAAGATCAAATTTTGTGAGATCAAATTGCTACACTTACCAAAATAGTTGATTCATTGTGCCAAGAGACATCTCCACCCCAAAATCAATACACTCTTCCATTATTTAAACCATGTCATCAAAGCATTGAGTTGTGTCCACAACCACATCAAGAACAGTATCTCAAATGTCAAGAGGTTGGATATCAAGATCAACAACATCTAAAAAAAACCCAATCACCACATCTCAAAGATAAATCACCACATCTCCAAAGTCAATCACCACAAGGCCAATCTAAAGTAAAAATATCCCAAGGTAACAAATGAAAATACACACCACTTGGGGAACCAATCGAATCAGTCATGCACTAATTGATACACAAAGATCTCATCAAAATCCCTATGTATGACAATTATTAAGAGCCTCAAGTTAAACCACCAAGGTATAATGAGAATCACCTTTGTGATTTTCACAAAATAAAGGGGCACACAACATCAAATTGCATTCAACTCAAAAATCTCATCCAAGACCTGATTGATCAAACAATAATAACTATTGGGGACAACGATCAAGATTCAACCACTAGCGATAGCATTGACAATCCCTCCACCACAATTATTGAAAATAATGATCAATATCTATCCATCAATGAGCACCTTGAAGATGTTTCTACCTCATCCGAAGATCAAATCAACATACATCAAGAGTCACTTTTTGATCATGATAAAAACCCCTCAATAATATCTAGAAATGATTTATTTCAAGGAGTGTTAATAATTAGGATCCTTCCACCAATGATCATTTTGATAATACCTCTACACCATCCAATGAGTTAGAGGACATATCTCAATAATTTATCCCAAGGTATGATCAACATCTTTCACCAAAGTCTAGCAATGGTCCTTTCCAAGACATATTGACATCCTTCAACCTCATGGTTGCAGATATTGAAGGAATCTTCAACTCAACACTTGATCTAAATTCACCCAAAGATCAAGAGGATATTGAACTACTTCCTATGCCTAATAAAGACATCCAAGAACCATTTATAATAAATCCATCCTTTGAAACTGACCCATGTCAAGAACTTGATCCAAAGCATGTCAAAAGTAATTTCAAAATTAATCAAGATAAAAAAATTGTATCTCCAAGATACTACAATGATCTAATCGACACTATCCTATCTATACAAGATGTCACAAATGATGATCACATCCACATAGCACATACTCCTCCATCTATGCTTTCTTTGGATGGACACATAGATAATCTTCATTCAGAATAGGATTCCTTTACTCCTGACATTATTACACAAAAAGAGCCGGTTATTGATTCCTATAGTAAAACCAAGTTTTCAACATTAGGATCAAATATATCCCAAATTTAGACTGAGGATATCATGTATGAAGATATCCAACATTATCCACTCAAGGAAACAGGTTAGACAAAACAAGATATTTCAAAGTCAACAGAGCAACAAATTGAAATAACGTCATCTATAGTGGTCATTTATCAGAGAATTCTTACTAAACAAGACATCTCAAAATAGGCGAAATCAAAGAACAAAGGTGCTACTACCATCATACTAGGGGTGACTATGTCTCAAGCAAACATCAACATAGAGTGCATGAAGAATCCTTATGATAAAACCGATGCAAATACTACAACTAGCCACGTCCTGAAACTTCATCCACCCATCACCCCATCCACAAATTGGGACCAACATCAAAAGAAGGATGTGAATCAAAACAAGAAAGACAACATCAAAGAAAAAGAAGTTGGGAAGCATAATGGACAAATCAAATACAAGTGGATACTAAAGAATACAATGAAAGATTATCCCTATGAAACTCCATTAGGCAAAGAAACTATGGGGAAAAATAAAAAATGCAAAAGTATCCATCAAAGATGTCCATAAAGAAAAAAGAATACTTTTCAAGCAATGTACAAAAAATATCAAGTAGTTGGTCCTAATTCCATGTACACTTCCATATCCACCCATTATTGCTCATCTTCCCAAGTTTGGAGAGTCAAAGGTTCCAAACTATCAACCAATCCATCTCCTATTCCTAAAAACACAAATCCATCCATGCCTTCATGCATGATATCCAATTCTCACATTGACAATGTATTGGCAATGACCCTTCATCACAAGGATTTAGAAGGAACTCTATCATGGTGTGCGCACAAAGACAAATTTAACTCTGATATCAACAAAGCAGATCAAGAATCTCAAAAGTTGCATTCAAGTGCACATATCTTGGCAAAGTAGCTTCTTCAAGTAGGATATTGATGGCACAGTATGAAAAAAGCATCTACATCAACACCACTAGGTGGTTCTGTATGATCTTAAAAATATTTCATAGAGAAATTCAAAACAATCAAAAAATTGAAAAAAGGATTGAAAATAGTAAAGAAAAAAATTTCCCTCTAGTGAAAACCACTATGGTGGCACTTTGGATAGGTACCATGATGAAAACCTAGCAAACAAGTATCATGTGTAGAATCTAGCATCTACACGCACCACTTTAGGTGGAAGCATCTCATCCCATCCATAATAAATCTAGCATTCCATCCATCTTATCCATAATAAATCCATTCATCCATGAACCATTTATCCAATCCATTTCTAGCCCATTTCCATCCATCTTCCAAGTTATCTTGATCTTGACAAAATTTTGGTGCACACTTTATACTTGCTTATGGTAATCATCTTAACATGGGTCATTTTAATTAATCCTATCCTATCCAACATTAACTAAGCCATGAGGCACTATCCAAATGAGCATCCTTTGTTCGAACACCTTATCTTAGCACAAGATAATCCATATCCATCCATCCACACACCTATCCAAGCATCCACCCATGGCATTCCAAACATTGCTAGACATTGGGGGAATATTTTTACATCTTGCTTCAAGAATAAATCTTGACATATATCCTCCAACTTATGTGCTGATCCGAAAAATGGCAAAACATAAGATCAAATTGGTCAAAGCATTTATGATCCAAAAATACAAATCACTAGACTATGGAATATATTGAAGAGAGGATGTTCCTTATGTAGCTTTATCTTTCATCAAACATCAATCCAAACAATCAATATCAGTCACATCTAATTTGTACTTCAATGTCGTATCAAATCATTTAGAACAATTTTTTTCCAAATCAAGCTTCATCATCAAAACCTTGATCAATCAAATCCAATCAATCCCTCATCATCTTGGGATATCCATCCTAATCCTTATGTTGCTTAACACTATCCTTGCATTGTTGCATATCCTCAACAATGTCATCATCATCAATCCATTGATCCAATTAATCAACCTTAGCTTGGTTTTCAAAAAAATCCCAAAACAAAGCACTGATATCATCATTCATATCCATATCCAAATTGTCAAAATCATGCGAAAATCCAAAAACATCCAAAACATATCAAAAATCTAAAAACACTCAAAAAGTAAGAAAAACATCAAAAATATGTTGTCTGGACTACGTCGTCTCAGAGCTTACACATAGGCAAGGCTAATCTTTGACCAACCCCTAAGACACAAAATCCAAAAACATTCATAAAATCTCAAACAAAAAAAAAAAAAAACACAAAAACATTCAAAAAAACACCAAAATCCAAAACATTCATAAATCTCGAGAAAACCCCAAAACATTTGAAAATTTGGAAAATCAAAAAATTTGAAAACACAAAATCCAAAAATAGCCTCAAAAAATTTCAATTTTTTTCAAAAACATCCAAATATTTGAAAAAATCCATCCATCCCATTTCACTTTCACCCACAATAATCTCATCCACAATAAACAAATCATCACACTCACCCTTTGGAAAAACAAATAGAAACAACCACAACAATCAACAAAAGAAAACTTTAAACGCAAAATCAAAATTGAAACAACAAGCTTTTAAATGCAAAATCAAACTCTTGATCATTCACAAACATGTCAGTAACCTTATATCAATAGCCTTTCAAATAACCTATTAACTTGCCACCATCCACTAACATGTCCTAGGATGCATCCTTCCTACAATGGGCATTATCTTTGGCAAAATCATTCTGGATTCTTATCCTAATCAAAACAAATCCCTTTGGCTAGAGGTATGAAGAACATTGACTTGTTTGTGTACTTGATATTTTCTTTTTGATTTATCTTATTGCACTCATTTCGATGACCTCTTGATGATGTCCCAAACAAAGGGATTTAGAGAGAAAGGAATCGGGCAACGATCATTATCTTTTTATCTAGTATGCTTGTTGGATATTCTTGTAATATAACCTTGGTCATGTGTGCTTTGTTTGGGTGTAGGGAGGATGTTTTAGGTGTCTTATTGACCACATAGGAAAGGTTTTCCTTTCTATGTTTTGGTCTAAGATGTTTGGAATATCTAAACTGCATTTTAAATAAGGTTTTGTATGTTAGGTGTGAACAAGGGTACTCCTATCTGATTGTCGAGTCAAAGTCCATCACACTAGGCGCAATGCCATCCTAGTTCTTTATACCTTGATGCATTGTGCCTATGTGTGTTATCAAACATAAGGTAAATAGCCCTTTTAAAATCCCAATTCCTAATAAGCAAATCATCATCATCATCATCACCATTGCCATCTGTAATAAAGTAGGCTTGTTGGATCTTTTTTCTTTTGTCTTCTTTTCACGCTAACATGGTACCATGACAGTTAATCATCATCACCAATGCATCCATCCTACATACCCAAACCATTGGCATGCAGCATATCATATCATATAGGAAACACTGATCATCTCACATGCATTGCATTTCATCATCATAATATGGATTGATTATTCTAAGCATCTCATAAACCATACATTTAAATCCATTACATAATCATAAATGCATCTTCACATCATAATCACATCATCATATCTTCTATATATGTAAAAAATGCATAGAAAAGATACTGAAAAATAAATGCATCCATCCATCATGTATAAATAAAATAGGACATCTCATAAATCAAATCATATCATCATTAAAATAACTGTCATGGTACAAATCAGTATCAAGTGTGTGTAATATATCAAAATATACATGAGGCTACCCATGACTGATGAATTGTCTACATCATCAAATCCTTTCTACATCAAACATTCGAGCTTTCTAATATTACATCTTTGTTGTGAGATCAACCCTCAAATCAAACTTTTCACTTGATCTCTTGAGGGGTAGTGTACCAGTATACTTCTTTCCACTGGGGCATCCGAAAAAAAAATAAAATAAAATTGAATTTTGATCATGACAGTTTATTCTTTGAACCAACGCAATGGGTACATTGCTTCAAAGAGGGGGAAAATGTAGACACAAAAATGTACTCATTGATCTTATGCACTTGATCCTGATTTTACTAACATTGCTTTGTCCTAAATCATCTCCTTTGCTAATCGTTTAATCGAATAATCTGTGTTTGATTAAATTCATCACATTTCATCCCTTAATTAAATAAATCAAATTTATCTAATTAAGTCATCATCTCTTAATCAAATAAATCATTTTACTTAATTAGCTTTTATACTCTCTCTCTTTAGTTAAACAATTCATTTTATTTTATTAAATCTTTAAAGTCATTTTATTAAATTAAATATATTAATATTTACTTGATTTAATCTAGCATCATCTCCTTCTAATTAAATAAATCAAAATATTTATTTAATTAAGTCTAAATCATATTCCTCTAATTTTGATTTAAATTAATCCAAAAATCTAAGTCAAAATGGTCAAATCAGCTAATCTCCTTTTAAATTAATCAAATCTTGATTAATCCTAATCTTAATCCATCAAATCCTCTAACTTTTGCAACTTGCTCATGAAAATCATTTTAATTGATTTATTAAATACCCTTTTTCATTCAAAAGGGCATCAAAGGATGGAATATTCCTCAAATTTGAAATCTCCCCCCAAAAGTACTTGTCCATTTGACAAGGCGTTAAAAACCTCTTACATGTCCTTTTCTTGAGCCAAGTGATATTAACTCCATCTTTCATCTAATCTTTCAAGACATCTTTTGAATTTCAAATTTCCCCCTCTTTGCACATTTCCCAAAATGTGCTCCATCTCTCTTCAATAGCATGTTGACAAGTGGCACTTTATCACTGGTTTATCTTTAGTCCCACATTCATCTATTTTTCCTCATTCTCCATCATTCTCATCTATAAATAAGAGGATCTAATTTGGATTTTGGATCCACAACTTAGAGCAAAGTTACTATCTTCATGTTTAGAGAAAAATCATCCAATTTCATTGCATTTTCTATCATCATAGTTAGGTTATTGCAGATTTCATCAAGAAGCTAATTGTTCTTCATCATCAAGTGGATCAATCTTCATCAAGCTTGCAAAGGAGTTGGGAAAGGGCCATTTTCCACATCAAAATGGCACCAATTCCCCCATGGGATTGAGGATTTACATGATTTTAATAGGATTTCATAGTTTCTTACTTGTGTTCTTGATTTCATTTCTTATTTTGAGCATTGTAGATGAATTTCATGGGGAATCTTAGTTATAACTTACATATGTGGCTAACATTGTGTTTGTGCAGGTCTAGGATTGGGGTTCACATTAAGCATTTACTTGGCTCTAAATATGAAGGAGTGAGAAAGGAAATAAAGTCACTATGTACCAAATCCAATAAGGTACAAGAACAATGGTCCTTTCCCTTCATAAAGGGTTGTAGATATTATTGGCTAAGAACATAGCCTTGAAAAACACTTTCTGTGTACAAAATTTGAAAGACCAAGTACCATCTCCTATGAACTCAATTATTGTTGATGCCTATAGTTCACATGACTAAAAAATACATGCCAAAGTCTACTCAAGGTAAATGCATGGGAAATGTGTGATGTACCACTTATTGACTCAAAATCATGGATCCTATATAATCTTGACTCATAATCAACTCTCCCTAAAGTAAATAACTATATTTAGATGATGGAGATCATGGATACACACATCATTCGTTGAAAACACAACTATCTTATCCTAGAGTATAATAAATATGGTAGATAGTGAGTAGATTAACATAAATATCAAGAACAAGGACATCTTCCTGAATGTGACCATTAGTAATCTGAATAGTTTATAAACCAAAAATTAAAATATATGAATAACTACCAATTGTAACTTGATAAGTACTACAATTTGAAAGAGACTCAATCAGATTAGATGAATGATTCATATGATGTGAGGCTCCAAATTCTATAATCAAACCACATACTAAAGATGAAGCCTATGTTGGAAGTGTATGACCCTTACCTTTGTTGGTGGAAGAATACATAGAGGGTGAAATGACGCTCCATTACATGGCATCATCTAATGCCTCTAGTCTCTTCCAACATCTAGTAGTTGAATGTTTGTCCTTGCCACAAAAAATTCAAGGGTCTTTTAATTTCTTAAATTTTCCTTAGCGGAAGACTCATGTGCTCAAAAATTTTATCATTTTTCTAAGTGTGGATTGATTTTTTGGATCTAGCATCTTCTCAGGATTGGAGGAACTCTCACTATCTGATGTACATTCTATCTTAATATTTTGTGTCTTCTAACCTTTTCCCTAGAGTGACTTGACAACTAATTCATCAATCTTGGAACTTGAAAGTGACTCCAACTATGTTTAATTATCATATTCCTATGTTAATAGATAATAAACAACCTTAAATGAAGGATATATTAAGGAATATCCCAATGAAACCATAGTGAAATAAGAGGTCGAAGAGAACACCTAAAAGGGTTCATGAATTTTAGATAAGATAAAAAAATAATAATTCATTGTAACCCTCAACCTTGTTACAAACCTATAAAAATGATCTCAATGTCTTAAACTTTACCAAAATATTCTCAATGGAGGTAAATGTATTAGGTACCAATGTAGTCAACTTTTCCTAAATCTATAATGCTCAAATTTATTATCTATTCCAAAAAAATATCCCAAATATCCTTGGGAGTCTTGCAAGACCCTTTGTGAAACAATAAACTTTCTAAAAAATGAAGTGCATTAATACCCATAGTTGTATCCATCTTGCTTCTATAAGAAAATCTTTCATATTCTTGAGTAAACTCAAGTGTAGTATCATGCAATGGAAACAATAGTCCCTTGAACATGAGAAATTTGGTCATATGATGTTTCTAGGTGTGATAATTTTGTGTGGTGTAAGGTGCTCAATAGAAGAGGTTTCTACGATGCATATGTTTAATTTTTAGTTGTACGAAGTGACTAAATATTAGTTTTTAGTATCTTATAATTTTAATAGGTACTATAAGATGGAAATTTACCCCACTGCAACAAGAAAATGAAACCATTTTATAAATTTAATAATTATATAGCAAGAAATTAAAGAAAAATCCACTTCATACTTTATCTTTATGTACTTTGTAAAAATAGAAAGTTAGGTCTAGGAATTTTTTAGAGAATTGAACCAATATTTCAATGCTACAAGAGTCATTAAAAATCCAAGCCAAAATTTATGGTCCTCAAAGTGTAAACAAGTATTACCTAAATTCAAGAATTGATAAAAATCATAAAAGAAAATATGGAAAAAATAATAGCACTAATAGAAAGTGCTTAGAATTGAATTTTCAATAATATCTCATTTGTTAATTTTTTACTTTGTATTCCCAAGTTATGGTTAAAATGAAAAAATAGGTTCTATAGTACATAAAAACTAGGGCTAGTGGCTAGAGGGTGAAAAATAGGTGCAAGGTGGGCTATGACCTAGTAGCATTGCTCATAGGGGTGGTGACCAAGTAGTGCTTAGGTTACAACTTGATAGTGTATGAGTATCAACTTGGTGGTGCATCAACGAAGCTTAAGAAATAAGCCCCTAGTAGTTGATTTGACTAGGGATTTAACCCCTAACATTGGTGGGAAAACTCAATCACAAAAATAAAAGAATGGTAGTAAAAAAAATTGCTCACAACAAGGGCAATGTTATTTTGTTGAGAAACTATGTAGATGCCAAAAAAAATTAAACCCTTGCCACTATTTAGGTTTTCTTTCCATTTTCTTGTATTATTCATCAAATTTCTATATAAGAATGATAAAAAGGTTGTGCAGTAGATATACGATGACTATATGATGACATACAATCATAATTATTTGTACAATTGTACATATTTTTTTCAAAAATCATACTTCTTGCAAAAAATATCAAATTGTTTTCTCAAAATTTGATAATTTGATAGTTGGTTTTAAGGTTGTGTATTTAGGATGCAATAGTGAAGTATGATTTTCTCCAAGGTACACTTTCTGAACACTCAAGGATGGATCCCTTAGAAAATGGATAAAAAATCATAGATCTAGAGCTTTGATACCAATGTGTTCAAGTTGAATCCTCAACCCTATAGCTCTCAAAATTCACCTACAATCAAACATGTATCACAAAAAGAGAAAACAAAATAAAATAGATCAATATAATATCTTGAGCTCTATTAATGCAAAAAACATGAATAATAATATAATATACGATGAGTTTCCCTTGGTAAAGCATAAGAATCCCTATGTGAAACCCTATGTGTAGATTAAATTAGATCATGACATTTGTCCTAGTTGTATGGCTTAAGACAGAAAAACACATGACCTATTAAACTTAAGTATTCTAGTATTAAAAAAAGGACTTAGTTTAACATAATACTTGACTATAAAATAGATTATTACCAGCAATAATTTGTATGTAATTTTTGACGTAACTTTAAGTCACCTAATATGACAACTCAGAAAATATTTGACTTATCTTAAAATAGTTGGTAAGAAAATAAATTATCTACTAACTTGCTTCAAGATTGTCCAAGAAAACTTTCTTTAAGAATATTACAATACCTTTAATGCTTTAAATTTTGTCATCATTATAAACTAGTTGTGAATTTTTTTATATTGCCTATCAAAATTTTCAAAGTTTGTAAAAAATCTTTCAAAATTTTTAATTATATTATTAAACAAAAAGTTATGAAACACAATCAAATCGTCAATCTTTTTATAAAATACAAAATAAACATTAAATTATCAAATTTATACCCACATTTCAAATCACTCTCCAAATTAATTGATCACGAATCATTTACCAAATTACAATTCATTACATGTATTATAGAAATATGATATCATTAGAAAGGAGATTAATAATCACTATCACAAAAAGTGACTTGAAGAGTTCTTCTAGAAGAATTCTGCTGTGTTTGAAATCGAAGACAAGATTCTATCTTGTTTATGCCTGTACAATCTTAAAGATGGTGCAGTACGCTTATTTTATCTATTGACTATCCATGGCGACTGCCAGGTGTGACGATATGCAGTACGCAACATGACACGTTTATGGCCTTTTATGAGGAAAGTCCACAATACACCGTCAAACTCATAAAAACTTTTTGACTCAGAAACTCCTAAAATTGAGAAGTTGAGGCCGCCAGCACATGGCTTCCTTCCCACTTTTAGACGGCTCCATTAACACTGGAAGCTTCTGCACGGCACTCGTAAGATAATCAGCAGACTTTTAAAAGTTCAGTTGAACTTTGACCTTTAGCTGAGACGTTCATATTCCAGTTGCTTTCGAATGCAATTTATGTCGTGCTCGTAAGAAAATGCCAAGCTGCCACGAATGCTGTGGGCTATCTGATATCTATAATCCATCCAGATGCATGCAGAAAGAGAATTCTGTAATGGACCACTCCTAAACAATTGACACGAGTAAAGCATCACAGAAAGTGGAGCCAAGATATTCTAGGGGTGGGTTGGCAGAAATAGGGTGGGATATACAATTCTGAATTATGTTGTGAATTTAGACTCAGCTGACAACATAAAACGAGATATAGTAAAAAATAAAAATTTCACTAGAATTTGAAACAAAGAATATATTTAAATTTGAAAAGGATTATAGGTTTAAATTTTGAAAAATAAAAATAATAAAAAATTATTTTGAGATGAAATAGTAACCTTTTAAAGATCAAAATGTTTCATTCAATTTATGTAATTGGGCAATTTATTTTGAATGTATTGTTTTAATTTATATTAAAGAAAAATTTCATCATTTATAAGATTTTTTTAAGATTATTTTTCTAAATCAAAATTTGAAAATATAATGAAAATATTCAAAACATTAGCACTTTAATTTTGAGTAGAATGATTTATTGTCTCTATGTGATTGGAAATGGATCACTTTTATTTTGTTTCATGCTTCTACCCACCTTTATTCCCTCTATTGCAATACTATTTCATTAAGGGATGTTACTTGATCTTTTAATTCCCAAGCCTTCACTTTCGAGCCTTTCAATTATGTTTCACTTAGTTAATATTTACAACTTTCTTCTTTAGTTTCCTTTCTAGGGAAACATATGTATGATCCATTAACTTGGTGCTCTCTTCTAGTAGTTATATTATGTCATTTACCCTAGAATTGTTCACTCTTATGTTGATTGATTGTCAATGTATAGTATTGCACCTTCTATTTTGTCTAAAGTTGGGGTGATGTTTGAAAAGTGTATTTATTCCTTGATAAGATCAAACCTTGTTCCAACTCTTGTAATGACTAGCAAGAAACAAGTTTATCTTTATCTTTTTTCTTTGGAAAACTATTTTTAAAAGTAATATAAAATAACTTCAACATATTTAAAATATTCATCTATTAAACTAAATTATTTTACATGAAAGAATATTACTCAAAATACATGAGTTATTCAGAATGTAAATAAAAACTATTTAAAATACCCATACTCATACTCTAGTTCATATATAAGGAAAACCATATGGTCTAGTTTTAGGCCATAATTAACAAATAAATGAAATTATACATTCTTTATGTTGTACCCCTATGTACACCTACTACATTTATCAGAAATAATGAGTTGAATCTCTTGCAATAATAAGGATTGAAAAAGTTTAATGGATTATGGAGAAACAAATGGTGAGAGGCTACTATCAACTTTTCAACTAGGTGTTGGAATGGAATAGCTTTGGGAAATGGAGACTTATAGGGGTTGTGATTAGGAAGATATGAAGGTGTATAGGAATAAATTTGACACCTCGAGATGACTTGATCTCAAAAGGGAAAATGCTCTTCGACTACCTTAGGAATCAAATCTTTGGTGATGGGGTGAGGTAAAGGAGAGGTTTATTTTTGTTTTGTATAGAATCAAAGGATGAGAATTTCAGAAACTAAAAGAGTAGGTTGTTGTTATGAGAAAACTAGAAAGCTCTTAGCAAAGGACAATAGCACAACATGTAGACATCTCCATAGTACATTGTAGTCTCATACAGATGAAAAATGAGTTTACCATAAAAAAGCTAAGAACCCACTAATTATTTCAGTCAATTGAATATTTAAAACGTACTAGAATAATAGAGAAATAATAAAGACAAAAAATGCTAAATTGAATGAAAATGAAAAGATAGAATGAAGAAGAAGAAAGGAGACACTCACAAAGATCCAAGAATGAAGCCTCCAACAAAGCGCCAACATCAACACCTACACACATAGAAACAAGAAAATGGTTGGGGTTGTTTTAGGGGCTTGCCTCAGTCAAACCCCTATGTAGGTGTTCTCACCTCCATAGATAGAGAAAATAATAGATGAGATAAAGATGTAAATGTACATGCTATAATATTATGCATAAAATTAAATAGACAATGCAACAAAGAGATTATAATTTGCCTCCTTTGGTGAACGAGAATGTTGAAAGGAAAAGAGTTGCAACATCCAAGATTGTACAAGATATGCCAATAGTTCCAAAGCTTTGATGTGGAGAGAAATAATGAAAATAAGGTGGTAAAGAGAGTTCAATAGCTTGAGAATGAGAGAATGAGAATGAGAGAATGAGAATAAAAGAATGAAGAAGATTGAGAGAATGAACAAGAATGAATGAGATAGATTTAATAGAATCCCAAAATGAGGGTGAAAATGAAGTATATGTATGTAGAGGAATAGCTTGACACAACTATAAGATATAAAGGTGTTACACTTGTAGGTAGGTGGGAAATATAATGTCCAAATGACTATTACAATTAGAAATATTTTTGGGACATTCATGCAATGTGTAGACATCTACATGAAACAAAGTCATCCACAACAAAAAAATCATCTTAACGACTAGCAATGGATGGGTTAAGGAAAATAATAAGGGACTATCTCATTATCAAATTAATTTATCTAAATAAGAGGCTTGTGGAATGTGAAATTCTATGCGATGAAATTTATGACATTAAATTTTTCCCTTATTTTAGTCAACATATGTATTCTAGCATATGTGAGCTAAAGTAAAGAGAAAGAGGTTGAAGATAATATACCTAGAATGAAGAGGATGTAGGTTTTCAATTTGGTATATGTGATTGAAATGTTGAGCCATGAAATGAAGAGGACAAAAGTCTTCCCTCATGTAAAGCTGTAATGATAGAAATTGTACTCCTTTCTTGGAGATAGTGCAATTTCTCATTTAATTTGGACCTATTTTAGTATCCTTACATTAATTACTATTTAATTCATCATTAATAGGCCCCTAAGACCTTTAATTTTGGATTTTGAGGCTTATTTCATCTAAAAACCCAACAAAATCCACAAAAGCATAAAAAATTATAACCCACCCCAAAAATCTAGGGTGGGACTCATATGCCACTCCTGACATATGAGTCCCCCTAGGTGGGACCCATATGCCAGGAGTGGCATATGAGTCCCACTTGTGCCCTTTTTAGGGTTTGAGCGGGTAATTCAAATTTTTGGTTGATAACCTAGAATTTTTTAGCAAGTCTAATCATATCGCCAAACCTCTTACATTGTAGTTTTGATGCCATTTCAAATATAGTAGTTTTTAGTTTTTTCTTTAATTCATTTTTCCCTTTCTAAATCACTTCATGTTTGTTCTTCCAATAGGTAGTCTCAGACATTGATTCAAGCCCCTTTCTTTCACATTAAATAAATGGTTATTAAAGTCCTGAGGAGGAAGGAAATCTATCTCTGTAATTGATCACATCTTGCTTCAACCTCTCATTTTCATCAGTCGACCCCTTATTATCTCTGACCAATTTCTAAATTTGAGCCTTGGTAAACTTGGCCAGATTCACATTTAGATCAGCAATCTCAATAGGGTGTGTATCCCCTACTCTTTGTACTAGAAGGTGACCAAAGATCTGATCATGATTATTGATAAGGGAAGGCCTCTTTCCTGGTGGGTAAAGGGCCCAAATTTGCAAAGTAGTGTTATCAGGATTATACCTTGATCCAGTTTATATCTTATCACTAGCCTCATTTGTCAATTGCAATGCCTTATTTTCTCTTTTTAGGAAACTATCAAACACTATGGCTAAGTTGATGTTCCACCATGGAAGAAGCATGACCCTAGCTTCTTGTAGTAATTCCCTTCCTCTTTCATTAGTGATGTTATCCGTTTCCTTATCAACCTTGAATAATAGAGTTCTTTCAAGGCATTTGTTTCTTGCTCAGGGTTGATTTCTTTTAGCTTTTCCCACATCATTCTTCCTTTGTAAGTTCATAAATAAAGGATTTAAACTCAAATGTTTGAACAAATGTCTCATATGCAATGAATTCTTGGCTAGCATGATGTATTACAACATTAGACAATTCATTAAAAGCTTCAAATGTGATCACATTCCTCTCTAGTGGCACTTTGTACTAGAGAATAGTGGGAATGGTGATATGTGTAACCTCATTGTCGTCCTCAATGTCATCTTCCATTATAATAGGAGAGTCAACTGAGAAGCTCACCTCTGGAGTAGGTTGAGGTGATAAATGACTTAAAGGTGTGTGCTATAAATAATGTGAATAATCAAGTAAACCTATACAACACACCAATGAAACATTATATCAGGAATTAAAATGATAACCAAATTAAAACCAATAATTACCTAATGGCATCTCATTGTCCTCTATCTCCAAGGATTCTTTAAGTCATTTTGCTCTTAGATTGTTTGTGCACATGACTTTCGAAATGACAACCTAAAGAATGAGAGATGTTGGAAATGTAAGAGATGTTTCCTACATTACATGATTGTTAAACTAGAGTTGTAGATGATATGCAAAGATAATGATGCTACTATGATATTGTTGTATGAAAATGATATGATGAAAATTACTGTAATTAAGATGTTGCTAATTAAAATGACATGATTAAACTACTTGATGCTAAAATGAAAATACTAGAATGATAATGCTAAGATGATAATGCTAACTAAAATTCTACAAAGTGTAATTATGCTCAACTCTCTCTCTAAGGATCCTTCTTGCTATAAATGAGGGTCTATTTATAGATTTTCCAAGCCATGAGCCTAGGTGGAAAGAATCAATGGTCTGGATTCAATCTGGAGAATGGACAGTTGAAGATGAAGAGGTTAGAGAGAAAAGGGGAAATGTGTTCCCTTTAAAAGAACAAACTGCCAAGTGTGAAAAAGAATAAAATGAAGATGAAGGCTAGAATGTCCCAAATTTATTTGGATTCATTTGGGATAAATATAGAATAAACAACAAGATATTTAATTTCTATGAGACCTATGGGGTGGAAGTTGGAAGAAGGATTGGTAAAATGTGTGGGCCAGATTGTTGGAGTGGGAGGATTAAAATAAAACAAAACTATTTGAATTTGATCTACTTTAATTCAGACAACAGAAGAAATATTTGGGATAAGATCATTAAATGAACGACAACTAATTAAAATTTTTCCATTTATTTTATGAGTGAAAGTGTATTAGTAATTGAAATAACTTTGCTATTTAATTAGTGTAGTCAGCAATTTTGAGTGTATACATTTTCCCCTCTTTGAAGTGATGTGTTTTGGACACATTTCTTCAAAAAAGTATTGATAGTGTTGATAATTTTTGATATACTGGTACCTAATTTTCAAATGATGCATTAAACCTGGAGATGAAATCAGAAATTTTTTTGAATTTTTCTGGGTTGCTGAATTTTTTAAAATTAGATTTATGAGATTTTCAGGTACAGGTTCAAGGTGTATTTATCTCTCGATAAAGAATACTGACCCTGCCAATTGATTAATTGATGCCCTTTTGAAAATAAAAATAATCCCACTTAAATACCCTCCATTTACCCCTTTAAAAGATAAAAAGGTGAAAAATGAGCTCATTTGAATTCATTTGCAATTGAGTGATTGAGCTAATTGAGTTTGGAGTGAAATGGTGGTCCCATACCACACCACAAATTCGATCAGAGTTCGTAGCCTAATACCGCGTATACGCTGGACTTCAGTGTATTGCCCCCAAGAATCCATTTTGACATTTGGTATTTTGCATGTTTTAAGGTTTCTGATTCAAATGATAATTCATTTGAAGTGCATTTCCAGGACCGATTGCTTTATAGGTTGAATGTTTTGGCATTTAGGTTTTTTTAGTGCATTGTGCTTTATTGATGCATTCATGGGATTTTAGCAGCACATCTCATTGTTTGGCAGCCTTGAATTATTTTTGTTATTATTTTACCGATTGATGATGTTGATTTTTCTCCTTATTTTTGATGCGTGATGATCGCGTCAGCCGTTGTTTTGATGATGTTTGATAGGATAGATGATAATTGATCTCATGATAGGTGAGGGTCAATGATAGGATAGATGATGATTGACCTCATGATAGGTGAGAGTCAATGATAAATCCATAGTATGTTTGATCAATATCATTTTGAGCTTCAATTAGATTGACTGATAGGTTGATTAATAAAATGTTGATTTGCAATATGTCATGATTATAGGATGACTTATGAGTTCTTCGGTCTTGGGAGTGCCACCTGAAGATATGATTCCATGTCTGGTGCAGGCAGATTTGGATGTTATTGGGTGATGTGGTTTATCATCCTTGCTTGATATTCCCTAGCATAGGATAAACAAGGGACTATTGACTAGATTATCTAAGAGATGGCATAGCAACCACAACATGTTCCATATGGCTACCAATGAGATGACAATTACTCTAGAGGATGTGTACCGGATATTGGGGATTCCCGTAGTTGGAGAGTTATTCATATATGATCATATAGAACAGGGAGGTACCGAGGCACTAAGGAGGATTTTTGTTGATGACGGGATTATGGGAGGATATGGTTGATTCTTATGAGCCATTACCATCTATTCTAACTAGATTTGTTGGAGGTTTCCTATGTCTCAACTGTAGGTTGAAGGGACTATCTGTTGGCTAGGGTAGGATACTAGAGAGTATGATTATGCAAGGGATCCGATATGCATGGGGGTCATGTATGTTAGCTCATTTATATCATGATCTTCATCATGTACTGTATCTTAGAGCAACTAGTTTATCAGTTGGAGTGACACTATTTTAGATTTGTGATTGACAGCATATGGTTGTCACTCATCCTATACCAGAGAGAGATTGTCCGGTTGGTAGGACATATGTCTTTGGGTATGCAAGTGGTATTGTCCAGCACAAGCTAGGAAAATTGGAGTATTGGTGAAAAGTTCTCGATGATTTGGAGACTATCACATGGAGACCATACTTAGATTGTGAGTAGTGGCTTGAGGATCATCTTGAGATGCCATATGTTTGCACATCAAGGTATTTTAATGGAAAAAATTGGTTTGTTATTGAGAGATTCATGCTCATGAGGGTACTTCATTAGTATGGTCACGTTTATGGGATGACCCAGGGAGTTGCATTATATGCGCAGAGATAGCAGGATATTCCAGAGTCTGGACCCACCATATCATATGATGCAGCTTGCGAAGAGTACTTCAAATTATAGGCACGAGTATGGGATTACTGTCCAAAGATTGCAGCTAGTGTAATGACATATGAGTATGCAAATTATTTCTTCACACATGGTGTACCAAGGATATTGAGTTGCAATGAGCTAGTACCAGCCTTTGATGATGATGAGAGGGCACCACAACATGCACTAAGACAAAGGAGGGACGAGAGAGATGGTGATAATGAGGAGGGAAATGGTGGGGATGGAGGGTTGATGGTGAAGATGGAGGAGATGGTGGAGATGTAGGTGGTGGCTAGATATTGGATTTTAGAGTACCCTAGAGGAGGATATTTATGGTTTCCTCAAGACAACAATAGATAGGACCATCCCAGGTTCAAATTCATGTGTCTTCCCATCATCAGCAAGTGTAGATAGATTCCTTACAATTATAGGTGGAGGGCCTAGAAGGACAACTAGTATAGGCACAAACACATATTTCCTCTTTGATAGTAGAGAGGAGTACTGTAGGAAAGACAGAGGTTACAAGCAATAAAGACCATAGCTAGAGTTCTGATTAATGGGAGGTCATTACTTGGGGATATGCTTAGAGAGGTTCAAAATGCAGCCCGAGAGGTAGAGTCCTACAAATTACAGTATTATCAAGTGGTTCCTATAGAGCGGTATGCCCCTAGTTATGCACAATCTATCAGTGCTAGGTCAGGTCAGAGTCAGTCACAGACTACAAGCAGGGGTGTGACTAGGCCACCTCTCGAGAATCCATCAAGCGGAGATCCCGAGTGCAACTCCATTTGGCTGGGAGTCACGGTAGTAGGCATGAGTGAGGCCCATCTGGGTGTCTTGAGGGGTATGTCAGGATCATGGAAAAAATGAGCCCATAAGTGGTAAAAATTTAGAAAAATCAAAGTTAGCCAGTAAAAAATTAGACCTTTAAGTTATCTATTCTTCCAAAATATGTAAGGAAATATAGTATGTAACCAAATTGAACTATAGTTTCTAAACTACTGGGTTTTAAAATAAAAATCCTATTTGTGAAAATTTGAAATTTCCAATGCAATGGTACTTAAAGTTTCATTAGAAAAATCAAAGAACAATTAGATTATACGAACAGGCCACCTAACCATATTAAAATGGAATACTTTTTAGAGAGATTTTGAATATAAGTAGCATAGGACTCATGCGAGATGTGATGCATATTTTTGGTGCACCAAGTAAAATAGTGGGATATGATTTTTATTATAATTTTAAAATACTAAAGCTTCGGTATGTTTGATACATAACTTTGGTCAAAAGTTAGGTGAAATTAATTTTTTTTTGATCCTATAGTATGTGAAGCATAGAATGTGACACATGTTCTGGATTCAAAAAATATGATACTGTTTGAAAGCTATAGATGTTTTTCAATTAGCCTATCAATCAAGACTTTAGTCGTAATTTGAATAGAAAATGAATAATAATTACTTATTAAATTCAAAGTAAATCATAATTTATATCAATGGAAAGTTGAGTATCTCCTTTAAAAATCCTTTTCATTTCATCAATTTTGGGTAAGAAAATAGTCGCCAACCACATACCCATCATATTGCCACTTTTTGGCCCATCATGATCCTGCACATACCTAGGGGAGCAACACATAGCTCTTGTGTTCACATTTGATGTACTATTACTTTATCTATTTACCTATTCAATCAGGGACTTTATGATTTTATGCCATTTTGCTGATGTATCTCTCCACATTTTTTGATATCACTATACACTTGACATTGATTATTTTGAGTATATGTGAGATGCAATGGAGACTATTGATATATATGTTGTCTACATGCTTTGATGATGAATGCTTATGATGAATGCATTTGATTTCCCACTTTATATGTTATGTGATGTCTATATGATTATGCCATGGCTGTGTATGGATGCAATAATGAAATGATAATGCACAAATTGTGACTCTATATGGCTTTATGAATGATGTTTTATAATGTTTGAGATGAATTTGATCATGCAGATAAGATGTGATGCACTTTATTGTTTTTTTTTCAATGCAAATATATGATCTAATGCATCGATGAATGGCCAATGATAATACTTTCTAATGTATGTATGATATGATAATGATTATGCAAATACATGTGAATGATCTTTTATGTTTATGTCAAATGTACTCAATCCTTTAATGAGAGAAATAAAATCATTTTGAAATTTTCTAGCCTTGGAAAACCCAAAATGCACATGCAAAAACTAATATGGATGCAATCTATCTTAACCATGTAAATCTAAATATGCAATGTTGTCATCTTGTCAGCCAATTTTTTGTGCTTGTTATCATCATTGAGCTTTTAATATGTTGAAATTTAGTACAAACATCAATGGTATAATTAAATCATGATGACCTGAGTATAACTTCCATGGATTTTGATATTGCAAGGTAATACAAGCATCTAGGAATAATTGAACTGAGATGACATGAGTATTGCTTGCGTAAAATAGACAAGAGTTAATACTTTTCCTATGCAAATTCAGAATGTCATCAATGATACTTTGTAGATCACATCCCGTGAAAAAATTACATAGTAATAATGATCAACTCATAGACAACAGACAAATAAAAATATCATACTCAATCATAGCTTCTCTAGTCCATGACATCCTTGAATTGCTCTAGAGAAATGATAACAAAAATTAAGATACAATAGTTGAAAATTTATGCTAAAATGATTAAATCATGATTTAGAAGACCATCATCTAGTGATATTTGGTTTTGACCGATCTTGTTGATTTGGATGGTTGGTTTTCTAAAAAATTGTGATTGATGTTCAATGTTGAGTTTTGTTGTGATCGTTATGTTTCCTATGTTGTCTTACTATTGGTTGTCTATTGTTTTAAAATCATAGTATATTTCCCCCAATGAGTTCAGGATTTTTTCCCTAGTAAGAAACAAACCATTTATTACCCAATGATCACCAAGCCAAGATGAGACACGACCACAATGCCCAGATATGTACATGAGGTTCTATGATGGAAAAGCATAATGATGGAAAAAGGTGAATGACCGACACACGTTCCAATAGATGGAAAAGATAGACTATCACAAATAGTGCCTATTGCCAAGTTTTCACTACTTGTTTTTATTGCACTTTTTCTGTTTTTTTATTTTTTGATGTTTTTTTTTTAGTTTCTTTTTAATTTTTCATCTTTTTGAAATTGTGTTGTGCATTTTTGGCACACACGCCCCACTGAAAGTAGGGAACCTCTTTCGCTTTCATTTTTGGAAGTTTTGGCCCTTTGATTTTGAGAATTTGGTTGCCTTGGCATGTGCCTAAATGATTATCCTGCTAGTGCAAATCTTCTTTCAAGGAAACACTTTGAAAATATTGTGTTTTTGGGAATTATTTCAGGTTATTCATTACTTTCAAGAAAATTCTCTATGGGCGGAATTCCCCAAATGCCTTGAAAACCCGATGGAGGCTTCTTTGTATTGCTTTCAAAAATTCTAGGACTTCACAGAATTAAATAGTGCCTTCAAATTCTCGAGTCTGCAGTCTTTTCATCGCATTTATACCTCTTGTACAATTCTATAACTTTCCTTATTGGGTTTAAATGGGATTTATGCTCGAATTTGAGTCATATATTTTGATTGAAGAATTTTAGCTATAATTGTTTTCTTTAATCAGATTTTTTTGATGGTTGTGTGCATTTGCTTGGACTCCAGGGTTTCTTGCCAACTATTGCTATTTTGATTTCTTAGTTCTCATGGTATGTACATGTTGCCTTCTCTCTTAATAAACAACTTGAATTTCCTTGTGGTTTTTGTGTGTATGCTTTGAGTCAGGATTTTGATGTGGTAGAGCTCGGTAGCAGAGCTAGGGTTTCCAGTTTCGGTTTGATGCCCTTCCCTGTAGCTCACATTGCTTTCCTTCTACTTGGTTGAGATTTTATGTTTCTATTGTTGTCTTGTTTGATTATTTGTTTGATTTCATGCTTGATGGACCGAGCCACAATTTGACCTAGCAAATCCCTGACCATTGATAAAATCACATCCTAGGCGATCTGAAACTTATTGTCCATTGTCCAATCTGATGATCGCCCTATCCTGACTAGGTTGTGGGAGAAGTTGTATGAAAGGTAGCAAACTGAAAGTTGAATTATATCCAAGTTGTGTGTTCATAGCTGCCTCTTAGGGTTCCCCTTTGAAATCATCACTCTCGTTGCTTGGGATCATGTTGAATGAGTTTGAAACCAATAGTTATCCATCTGAAATCAAAACAAATCACAAATCAAAAGACTAAATCCCCAAATTCCTAATTGTTTAATCAATTTGGGTGAAATCTTGACGAAGTCAAAGATTTCGGGTTTTCAGATACCTCATGGATTTCCTTCACTTTAGGACTTCCCTGATTTTTCATTGCTTTATTGATTTCCCAAAAATATGCTTAAAACATGAAAATTACACTGACTTCACGAAATTCCCCTTCCTCAGGATTTTACTGAAACTTCTTTGGCCCTTCATTTTCCAAAAATTTGTGAACTCTTGCCATTCTCGTGGATTTTCATCCTTCACAGAATTCCCTGAAATCTTGTTGAAAATGAAGGATTGTGAGGTTTCATGAACTATTAACTAATGATTGTGTATCATGTGATCAATTTGAGTTATTTAAAGTTGTATCATAATATTTCTTAACTGATGGTGGTTGATTAAATGATTCTTGGAAGTTTTTTGTGCTTGTTTTGCTGAATTTCGTCTAGCTTGGAATTTCCCATAATTCCTTTCTGGTCTGAATTCCGTGAGGGGACTAAAATCTAAACTTTGAGAAAAGGTTGTCTTTATAAGATTCTAGGGGATTTTTTTCATCATGGGACTTGTCTTAAGGATGAATATATCATTTTATGATGGATTAACTTGAATTTCATGTTGTGATGAATCTTTATTGTGGTCTCTTTGTTTCAGAATGCAAGTTGAATCAAGTCAGGTCATTGTTGGAACAACCAAGGGTATGGTAGTGGATCCAAGTACTGAAGGGTTTGCTATATCTGAGGCAAAAAGGATTAAAATGGATATAAAGAGTAGAATCCCAAAAAGCAAGCTGACTTCCATCTAGTCATAGGTCACCAATACAAATGTTGGGTTGTGGGTTTATGAGGAATTCAAGGCAAGGATGGCAACACAAAACCTTCCTCTATTGGCTAGAAGGATATTAGAATTAGGGTTGGCCCATGTAGCTAGATTCCCTCCTATAGTTCAATGCTACGAGTTGGTGCTTGTATGTGTCAAACATTATGATAGGCACACACAAAGGATAGTTGGTCCTTAAGGAAGAATAGTAGAAAATATTAACCTTGTGTCTAAATCCTAGACATTTGACATGCCCGATAGGTCTCATGTAGTGGGTTTTGATATGGATACAGTGAAGAAGTATTATGATGAAGACACCATCAAATCACAACAGGGCATCAATTCCTGGTTAGGGAAACCCAAGTCTAACTTCTCCAAGCTACCCAAGCAAATATTCAGAACTAAGATTAAGAAGTAATACTATGATGCTATGACACTCCTCAGTAGGGTGGCGAGATTGAAAAGCGCAGGAGTATTTGAAAACTGGATGTTCCATGTCATTGTGAGGATGGAGTAGAATATTGACTACCATTGGGAAGGCATTATAAGTGCAATAATACATGATAAAATGTGCAATCTCCTATAGAAAAAGACCTTCACAATGACCTCCTACTTGGTTTATGCTCTTGCAAGGTTCCATCCATACAAGGGTCTAAGCACAAGGGGTGTGTTTGGGAAAGATGTGATTTATGAGGTATACCCACAATTCAACTTGGGTGGCACAAGTTATAGGAGGGTGAATGATGCATTCACCATGTACATCACTAGGCTATTGCAATGTGTAGAGCATGTTTGGATCTTAGATAGTGCCAAGCAATTAATCAAGAGGTTTAGAGCTTGGTTTATCTAGTTCCCTACCTTTTCATACATCATAATAGATGGCTATTAGAGGGCTCCATACAGACTCCCTAGATATCCCACAAATCATATTATACTTCTAGAGGTCACAAGGAAGATCTATGATTTTGATGCAATTGTCAAGAAGGATAAACATAAGACCAGATTTGGTGGTGATTTTCCTTTGAGGATAGGCAGTAATGAGGCTTTCCCCTCTATTAGTTTGGCCCATCCTTCTGAGCAAGAAATGAGTACTCTAGGTATCTCTTTCAATTCTAAGAGATCAATACTTGATAGGATTGGTGAGGCATAGAACAAGGCAATACAACCATAAGGATGATGTAGAGGATTATTGGGCTACCAGTAAGGATGAATTTAAAGTTAGAAACAAAAATTTCTCCAGGTTGCCAGTGAACTTGGTCCAGCTATACAACATAAAGGCCATTCCAGATTAGATTGAAGATGATGGCGATTTGATTCAGGGCCATGACTATGAAGCTGTGAAAGATAAACTAGTTGGAGAAATAGAATAGCTGGAGGAAAAGAAGATAGAATTAGAACAGATCATGACTCCAGTGATCAATTACACTAAGATGTGGCTCAAGCACAAGATGTGGGAGTTGGAAAGTGAGGGTTGCAATACACCTATGATTTAATGGGAGACTTGGAGTCTCATTCCACTTCTGAAGAATCAACTAAGTAGGATCCTAATGGTAAGGCTAAGGTAAGCTCTCTTTTCAAGATAAATATTAAAGATGCTCAAGCGGAAGAGGTGGAAGAGGAAGAGAAGCAAAGAAAACCCATTGCTAAGAAAAGGAATCACATTTCAAAGAAAAGGAAGTCTACAAAAGATGAAGATGAGAAATAAGGAAAAGAGGGTAGTGCTTCTATGCCTAAGAGAAGAAGAATAGTGATATTTTCATAGAAGGAGAAGGAATCATCTAAGGTAGGGGATGAGGTTGACCCACCAGTAAAATGTGTGGAAAGTTCAGGAGAGAAAACACAGGTGTACACAAGAAGATCAAGAACTCCCTCTCCCAAAGATAGTGTGCCAAAGGGAAGTGCTTCCTCAACTGTTCCTACCATTGAGAATGATAATGTCCCTAGTTCTCATGAAACTTGTAGACACCTAAAAATGACCTAGGCCTGCAAGCTTCATTTTTACCACTTTCGTCCTAGCATAATTAAGACATTTAATTATGTCCTTGGTCCACTTTCGACTATTAATTAAATAATTTATAATTGTTTAATTAATTCATGTCTTTGTATTCTTCATGATTACTAAATAAATAAATTTTATTTATTTATTAAATACGCCATTAATGGTCTAAGTCTTCCCTTAATTAAATAAATTTCTTAATTTATTTAATTACCCTTTGTCATATATTTCTTCCTGATTATTAAATAAATAAGTTTTTATTTATTTATTTAATATGTCACTAACTATCATAATTAAATGAATTAAGTAATTTATTTAATTATTAGTCTTATTTGGTAAATTAAATAATTAAATTTAATTATTTAATTGCCAAATTTGATATTCCTCTCATTTTAAATAAATTAAATTATTTAACATGTCATCTCTTTCTTAACTATCAGCTCATTTTGGTAAATAATCTCAAAATTGATTATTTATTATTTCACTGAATTCACATTTAGAATTAATTTAATTCCAAATTGGTAACTTTCCTCCAAAAATTAATTGATCGGGTAGGTTCTTGATCTTTCTAAAATTGATCTTTAGTCTGGTCTTTATCTTCTTCATTTTCGAAAATCTTTATTTTTGAATTAATTTCCTCATTTATTCTCCACTGCTGATTCGATCTTCTTAGATGAAATCTTGACCGCTCGATCAATGATTTTTCCCTAACCCTAATTAGGAATTATGAGATTTAATCTGGGCCTCTCATTTTAGGTCTTTGTCAAAAGTCAATCTCGTCTGTCCATTCAAAATGGCATTTTCTATAAAATGTTATTTTGCTCTCATTTCTACATTACACACATAGATTACAATATTCTGGCATATTAATACTTAGATTAATTTGGTATTTTAGAGTCATCTTGTCATAGACATAGGTATAGGAATTTAGATTCAAATCCTTCAAAGCTTGGTGTAGGACTTCGTCAAGGTTTGCTCGCACAACGAATCTGAGGGCAACACGTCAAC
Organism: Sequoia sempervirens; assembly: GCA_007258455.2. Lineage (NCBI taxonomy): Eukaryota > Viridiplantae > Streptophyta > Pinopsida > Cupressales > Cupressaceae > Sequoia > Sequoia sempervirens. The sequence goes on from VDFB02270651.1 coordinate 720,209,242, forward strand.
CAACAAGTAAGAAGGTACTATGGAGGTAATCATGGAGAATTTGATTTATAGGTATAACTATTTTATTGTTTAATTTCCTTTGTACTCGATAGGTCTTTGGGTTTCTCTGTCATTCATTAATTGCTAACTCCTAATCTTAAAACTTGAAAGAAATCCTCAGTTACATTGGTGAACCCGACTCTATTTTTCTTGTTATTTTCATATGATTTTCATGTGTTTTCTATTTTTTGTAGGTACAAGTACGGAGTGATGCAACTATTTTTTTTAAATCATGACGCATCTAATACGTCGCGACGCATTCGAAGACTCAAACCCCACAATCACCAGGTCATGTCACAATCGCAGACTCAAGCGCCACAATCGCCAAATTATGCCGCAATCGCAGACTCAAGTGCCTCAATCGCCAAATTGCACCGCAATCGTAGGCTCAAGTGTCATAATCGCCAAATCGCGCCGCAATTGACTGGTAACATTTTTTGTTTATTTTCATTTAGGTTTTTGATGTTTTTCTCTTCCTTCTATTTTTTTTAAGCACTCTAGTTTTATTTTCTACATTATGTCTAGCATAGGTTTGGTGTTACTAATCAGGATTTGTAGCTTTTTGGCAGTTACTTTTCAAGGGTCGAAGGAAAACATTAAAACTACTAACGTGTGGTATTCTAGGTTCGACCGTCAAAGGAAAAACATCAAAATAATGTGCCTGCATTTTTATTAGTATAACACACATTTTATTTTGGTGCAATTAAAATGAACCTCTATTTACTATGTCTGAATGTGTTTGCAAAATGGTAGGTGAGTATGCTCTCACCTTGTGAAAACTTGGTGATCAGCAAACCAGACCCATTTTTATATGTTATTAACCCCATGACTTAGTATATCAGAGTATCCTCTCCCCTTGTGCATTCGTGCGATCCTGGGTGTAAGAGAAATGGTTACTAACTCTAGAAATTGGGCCTGCCTAGGGATTTCATCACCCCAATGTGACTCAAACCGAAAATGGAGCTAAGGCCAAGCTACCCCTGACCGGTATATAAATGTGAATCTTAAGGGAAAACCTAAGATTACGAGTGCATATGTGTCATACGAAGAGAGTAGTACTCCCTTAAACCATGTTGAGCTTAACCTCTTCAGGCTAGAGTGCCACCTAAATTTTTGATTAATCTCTTGCCCCATGTATGGCCACTTGAACAAGGGTCCCAAGCTAAAAACCTTTGTGTAGTAAGCCAAAAACCTTCTATTTACTAGTGCAGCACTGGTCGATGTGAATGCATCCACACTTTCGTAGTTTGTAGTAGAGGTGATCAATCTGCCATGGGAGTTTCATGGGGGTTGGAAGCTTGGTTGGCCCAAGAAGAGAGTGCACTATAAGGGGGAGCCCATGTAGCCAAGCTTCTGAATTCACACGCTACAGATATGCGGTTGGGGAAACCCATGTGGAATCTAGTGAATATTGTCCTGGCCTAACCTAGGATTGTACTTGTCTCATGTGTGCTTGCTTACAGTCAAAATATTGTGCTTGCAAGTGTTTTCTGGATACTAAAACAAACCAAACAATGGTCAAACATCTAGAAACAACCAAGTCAAACATTGGACCTTCTATGATCCATTTCACAACATGAACATGCAATCTTCCATGAACATGCCATCTTCATCACAAATTTTTTTTGAGCCATTAATAAAAAGAGACTAGAATGGACGAGTATATGTAGAAGACTTAGAAGCTGCAGTGCAAAACCCTGATATAGCCTTCTTTGTAGAAAAATCAGTCTTACAAGACCCTCAAAGGTATCTAGCCATGCTTTTGGACCAAGGGGCTAGGTTACCACAAGGCTTTGACATAAATACTTTGCCACCTCCATCCATCTACCCTCACCATCAATAGTCACTTGACATAAATCCTACCAATAATTCACAACAAACATCCACTTATCACCCTTATCCTAACCTTGACAAGGGAAGCCAACTATCCACTAGTCCATATAAAGTCTCCATGTCATACGCTAGTCCTTCACCTATCAATCCCGTCCAAGTCTACATGCCTTATCAACCATCTACCAACTCATGTCAAGTCCCCACATCATACCATATCAATCCAATCCAAGTCTCCACATCCTATTTTAGTCAACCTTACACTAATCCAGTCCAAGACTCCATGGCATATCCAGTCGAGGTTCCCATGTCACATCCTATGCCGTTACATCCTAATCCAGTCCAAGACTCCATGTCATATCCGGTCCAAGTCTCCACATCATACCCTTTCCCTTCACATACTAGTCCAATGCAAGTACCCTTGTCATACCCTTGTCCTTCACATACTAGTCCAATGCAAGTACCCATGTCATATCCTAGTCCTTCACATACTAGTCTAGTCCAAGTCCCCACATCCTATCCTAGTTCGTCATTCATTAATGCTTTTTAGGTCATCCCCTCACAAGCCACATCTAGTCATGAAAATTATGTCATTACTCAAAGTCAAATCCCATTTAATAAACTTGAGGATACATGTCAAAATGAAAGCCCAAAGCATGACCTTATAATGTCACCCTCATGTCAAGAACAAGGTAGTTCATCCCATGACCCTATCTTTCAGTCCATCCATGAAGTCCTTCAAGACAATCATGACATTCAAAACACACCTCTCCTTGACAATGACTCTATTTCTGACTATATCATCCATGACAACCCCATCTTTGATGAAGACCCCATCATTGACCAAGAATTCCAAATCCATGACAACCCCATCTTCGACCAAGACCCTACCATTGACCAAGAAGTCCAAAATGATCCACTCCTTGACCTTTATGCCCTTCATGATCAAACACTTTCCGACCTTACAAAAGCCTCAACTATTGGCACTTCCCACGATGAGACACTTGCCTCCATGGGACACATAGATGGTATTCCTCCAAAACAATTATCTTCCACTAGGGACATGCTTGCATATGATCAAGTTATAGCTAAAATCATGGGACTCTATGACACTAAACATAATGATGGCTTTGACATTTCCTTGGAAGCACCAACAAAATCATCTGAACCTGACATGTCACACAATCAGACCAAAGATATCAATCAGGAATATGTCCAACATGACAATGAAGCTAAGACACTTTATCAACTAGGGTAATCTATCTTTGTCAGAGCAGGCTTTCTTGCAGACAAAAATATTACAAGTGACAGTATCCACATACCTAATGATGGGTTAGCATCTTTCTTTCAAAAAAACAAATACCCCATCGCAAGTAGAATTTGTCAAAGCATGCAATATCAAGGCAAAGGACTAGGCATACACGAGCAAGGCATTCTAGAACCAATACAACTTCAAGCAAATTACAGACATCAAGGTCTTGGCTATTCCTCAGACAGCAAATCAAACGATGTCAGTGGTACCTACTCGATACTGGGGGCAACTTTGTCAGATACAAATGTCAAAATGGACTCCATGAGAAATCCTTGTCATAAGATTGCTGCCAACACTCCCTCCATCCGCACCATAAATCGTCATTTTCAACCTTCCCTTTCGAACCAACAAAAAAAAAGTCTTACAAGTCAAAAAATCAAAATCAAATGTTAAAGGCCATTGAATCAAACAAAAGGACAAGTGGACAAATGAAAGTAAAATGGATCCCAAAGAAAGATGGATCAAACAAAGACACCAAGTCAAATATAAAAGTCAATCACAATGTGGAGCCACAAGACAAGAGGACTCCCACATATAACACATGTCCACCTCCTTCAAAATGGTCATCAATCAAGGCATATAAAAGTGTTGGTTCCAAACACCATCGCTCCAAAATCTGTCATCCACCATCCAAACATCTAAACAATCTTTCCATGTCTACCATCATTCGTCATAACCCTACATCTCGTCTAAAGTCCAAAAATCCCATGTCACATATCCATCACATCTTGGAAGAAACTCTTTACCACAAGGACTCTCATGGCACTCTATCACGATGTGCATATTCTGATAAGGCCAACTCTAGTATCAGAAAGGATCACAATAACATCAATCAGTTGTGTATAAGCGCTACGATCCTGACAAGACAACTCCTTCAGCAAGGTCATTATTGGCATATCATGGCACCAGTCTCTACATTGGCACCATCAGTGGATTTAGAACAATCAGTGGTCATCTAAAGCATCCAGGCTATCTGCAAAATTAGAAATACAAAAAAAAAAAATTGAAAAATGTAAAAAAAAATCGTCAACCCTGATGAAAACCTGGCAAACAGGCATCTTGGTGACACCAAAAAAATAAAAAAAATCAAGAAAATAATAAAGAGAAAAATTGCATCCAATGGTGAAAACTTGGCAAATAGGCACCTTGGATAAGTACCATGATGAAAACCTAGCAAACAGGTGTCATGTGTAAAATAAATCGTCTATGTGGACTCTTACACTTGGGGGCAAGTCATCTCATGTCCTAGGCCTTCCTCTTGGCATTGGCATCCAACCATTTAACCCATATCATTCCCAGTTACCTTGGTCTTGACATAAAATTGGCACACATAAATCATGCTTTGGGAAAACTCTTGACATGTCTATCCTTCGGTCATACACGATTCACGAAACATCATGTCATTGACCATCATAGTCTTATTGTCCTTATATGACATAGTCTTTGAAAATCATATGACAATTCCCTTAGTCTCATGTCTCCCATCTTTTACCAAGGTCACCCCCTATCCTTTCATGCCTATCACCTATCTTGGCTTTCCCTTGTCAAACGGTCTAAGGATAATCATCATCCCATCTAGTCCTAACCAAGTCATTCCAAATGCAATGAGTCTAATCCATACAAGCACATTATCCAAAATTTTACTTGACTGCATTCCTAGCCCATCTGTAGACCTTGATACTTTTGTCACATTATCGTCATCGTCCTCACAATGTTTCAGGATATGTCCTTCCCGCGTCAAACAACATTGTCATCACCTGTCAATTGGTATTCATCTTGACTAGGGGCACAATCATATTTGTCCTTGGATTCCCATGTGTAGGCATTAGTCATATGCAGTTGTCAGGATCCTCTTAAACATCAAAATCCAAAAAAATCATAAAATGACAAAAAGACAAAAACATCATAAAATGTCCTGAAAAAAGATAAAAAAAATCATAAAATGTCCTGAAGAAAGACCAAAAACATCATAAAATGTCCTGAAGAAAGACCTAAAAAAATTAGAAAAACATCCTGAAGAAAAACACAAAAACATCTAAATCAATGTCAAAATCTTAAAAATGGAGTCAAATTCAGTCATGTCAGTCAGTCAATGTCATTGTCGAACTATATTGTCTCTGCGCATTTGCTACATAGGCAAGGCCATCAGTCGATGAGTCCCCAAGACATGAGGTCAGTCCTTTTAGGTTGGTCCAAATAAAATTATGGAATTTGTCACAATCATCACATCAGTCAAATAAGTCATACATAGTCAAACTCAAACACAAGATAGTCATTGGAAATGCCAATGTCAAAATTGGTCAAAATCAGACAACATAAGCCAATCATTCATATAGTCAACTTCAGTCAACTTGCCAAAACATATTAGTCAAAACAATGTCAGTCTCATCACTCTTTGTTCCTCTTCAAGATGTGTCCTTCTTGGAGTTAGAACTCGTCAAAATGTCCTATGCCTTTTTCAGGATGTGTCCTTCCTGACAATAGGCCTCGTCACCCTATCAACACCATCAAATTGGCAAAACCCTTAACCATCCAAACTGTCAAATCAACATAAAATCAATCTTTGGCAAACAAACATTGGCAAACAAAATTAAATGGCTATTAATTTTTCTCATCTGTCTTGTCTTATCTCTTGATTATCTTGTCTATTTTTGTCTTATCTTTTTATTGACTTGCCTTACTGGTCATGTTACTAGCTACCTCAAGGATGTCTCGTGAAGGATTTAGAGGTGTGATGACATCTCCTGGCCTATTTTATTTTCTTTGACTATTGTCTATGGATTGTCTTGACAAAAGGACTGGGGCAACTTCGCCCTTAGTATGATTTAGGACATTCCTTGTTTGTGACTATTTGTTTTTCAAGTGGATGACCTTGCACACCTTGGTCTACGTCATATCATGGTGTTTTTTTTCTATTTGTGTCATTTTTACCACCCAATGATGATTAAGTGCAATAAATATTACAGTCCTATGGTTAGGCTTTGAAGGATTTGGTCTAGGAACTAACATGCATTTCCTTTTGTCTTATCATCTTCTCTCACCCATCTCATATAGGCATTGCATCCATATCATCATCCATATCTTTTGCACTGAAATTTCTTTGTCTCTTCATATTCTAGTCTTCTCATCAATTTCAAGAGCACACTCGTATTCTTGGAACTCGACCATTCTCTCAAGGGGGCATACCGCTACCCTTCTCGTCGTTCTTCCTCATCTTATTTTACACTGGGGCATTTTTTTGACTTATTTTCTTTGTCACAATGCAACATGCTATATTATGACAAAGAGGGGAAAAATGTAGACACCTAAAAATGACCTAGGCCTGCAAGCTTCATTTTTACCACTTTCGTCCTAGCATAATTAAGACATTTAATTATGTCCTTGGTCCACATTCGACTATTAATTAAATAATTTATAATTGTTTAATTAATTCATGTCTTTGTATTCTTCATGATTATTAAATAAATAAATTTTATTTATTTATTAAATACGTCATTAATGGTCTAAGTCTTCCCTTAATTAAATAAATTTCTTAATTTATTTAATTACCCTTTCATATATTTCTTCCTGGTTATTAAATAAATAAGTTTTTATTTATTTATTTAATATTTCACTAACTGTCATAATTAAATGAATTAAGTAATTTATTTAATTATTAGTCTTATTTACTAAATTAAATAATTAAATTTAATTATTTAATTGCCAAATTTGATATTCCTCTCATTTTAAATAAATTAAATTATTTAAAATCTCATCTCTTTCTTAACTATCAACTCATTTTGGCAAATAATCTCAAAATTGATTATTTATTATTTCACTGAATTCACATTTGGAATTAATTTAATTCCAGATTGGTAACTTTCCTCTAGAAATTAATTAATCGGGCAGGTTCTTGATCTTTCCAAAATTGATCTTCATTCCAGTCTTTATCTTCTTCATTTTCAAAAATCTTTATTTTTGAATTAATTTCCTCATTTATTCTCCACCGCCGATTCGATCTTCTTAGATGAAATCTTGACCGCTCGATCAATGATTTTTCCCTAACCCTAATTAGGGATTATGAGATTTAATCTGGGCCTCTCATTTTATGTCTGTCAAAAGTCAATCTCGTCCATCCATTCAAAATGGCATTTTCTATAAAATGTTATTTTTCTCTCATTTCTACATTACGCACATAGATTACAATATTCTGGCATATTAATACTTAGATTAATTTGGTATTTTAGAGTCATCTTGTCATAGACATAGGTATAGGCATTTAGATTCAAATCCTTCAAAGCTTGGTGTAGGACTTCATCAAGGTTTGCTTGCACAACGAATCTGAGGGCAACACATCAACCAACAAGTAAGAAGGTACTATGGAGGTAATCATGGAGAATTCGATTTACAAGTATAACTATTTTATTGTTTAATTTCCTTTGTACTTGATAGGTCTTTGGGTTTCTCTGTCATTCATTAACTGCTAACTCCTAATCTTAAAACCTAAAAGAAAACCTTAGTTACAAAACTCATAATGTACCAAGTGAGTCTAAAAATGCAGAGGATCACCAAGATAAAGGAGAATAAAAATTCCAAAAGAGTGAACTTTACAATACGGAGGCAAAAATAGAGAAGATATTGCAGTCCCCTTTGGTGATTTATGAGGATTCACTTGCAAGAAATGAAGAGGATAGACCTCCACACAAAGAAGAAATTCCAATCAAGACTCCTTCACCATGGAATGAAGAAGAAGAGCATGATAAGGGAGGTAAAGATAGGATTGAAGAGATTCTTGAAAATAAAAATCTGAATGAGGATGTATCCAAGGTTCAACAGGATGTGGTTGGACAAGGTAATGTACAATTGGATGGACAATAAAAATCTGAATGAGGATGTATCCAAGGTTCAACAGGATGTGGTTGGACAAGGTAATGTACAATTGGATTCCATTGTTCATAGTTCATTGGACAAGGAGTTAAAGAGTAAAAAAATTATGGTATATGATACTCCTCCCAAATGGGATGAATTATTTGCAAACATAGGAAAGGGAAAAGAAAAAAAATAAAGCTAAGGTTATCTCTAGGATTGAGAGAGATGAAGCTAATAACAGGGTGATTCACATTGCCACCCGTCTGCCAGATAAGAATAAAGAAGAGGTGACTAGTAAATATTATAGTGTACAAACTATTAGCTTGGGACCCACCTCTATGATGTAGGAAGTTGAAGAATTTGAAGGCTCCGGTGCTACTACTTTGAGTAGATTGAAGAAAGAGATAAACTTAAGAGGTATTTGTAGGACTTGATGAAACCCTTGCAATCAATCAACTCCTCATCATTTGCTGCAATTTTTTTACCACAAGAGACAATAACCGAGTTAGAGAAGATGAAAGCCACTACACATGCCACAATGAATTGGTTATAGGGAGTGCAAGCTAAAGGAGATAATTCCATCAAAGATATCCTTTCAACTAGTGGAGATGCTATGAGATCAATAGAGTGGTTAAAGAATGTACTAGCTCAGGATAAAAAGGATGTGGATCTTTTGTTGCAAAAGACTAAAACCAGCATCGAACATACTGAAGAAAAACTGGTAAGTGGTGGAATTCTTCCTTCTCCCAAAGCTGCAAAAACCTGGGAATGGTATGAAGTTTTGAAAAAAAGGAAAAGGGTTTTAAAGAAAGTGCATAAGGGAAGAAAATTGAGGAAACCCTGACTGAGATCTACAACAAGTGCATTTCTTTCTTCAAAGTTATGACAAGAAGAAAAAGGTTTGCACCAAAACATCTAAACTTGGAGCAATTGAGAAAATGGTGGCATGATGTATATTCTCCAGTCAATGAGGAGCCAATTACTGAACATCATTTAGATGATGTAGCCACATACAATGCAGTAATGGAGAAGTATCAAACCATGAAGGTGGATTGGGATAAGGTTGTAAAGTAGTCAAGAGAGGACATTAAGTCTATTGAAAGAAGAATTAAAGTATCAGTTATTCCACATATAGCCAACTTGGAGAGGATATATTTGATGATGCAAGATAAAATGGAGCTAGACAAGGACAAAGGGGAGAGAAGTTAATATAATGCTTCATCGTAAATTGTGCTTCCCCATTATTTCTCTTCCTCCTTAACATGCATTGGACCGAGCTATGATGGAGATCCCAGGCCGACCTGCATGAAGTACATGCATTTAATGCATACTTTACTTTATTTTGAATTCCTCTTGGTTGACTTGTTTTAGGGGCCAATTGTTTTGTAACCCTATTTGGGCCGACATATGATGTAATATTTATAAATAGGGATAGTGCCTCATTGAAAGGGCTAGATAGTATTCCATTGGAGTGAGAAAATTAAGCATTAGAGCAAGGAGTTAGTAGTTAGGATATTTTTAAACAAATGTTGTAATAGAAGACTACAATTGTTGCTACTTTGGATGATTTAATGCAAGTAAAGACATTTTGATTTGGTGCCTTTCTGGTGTTAATTTTATCTAGCATGGTTCTTGTGATTCTATCTTTTTAAATTGTTTGAGTTTATTTGATACATGTTACGTTTAATGTTAGATGACTTAATGGTGTTTAAGATTTGATACTTGAATTGTTGCAACAATCTCTAGTCCATACTTTTTGTAGCTAGCTGACTGTTAGTTGCTTTGCAAAGTTAGCCTGGACTTTGATACTCATTTTGATTAGTTCAGTTGTGAATGCTTGTTTATTTCAATTGGAATAGGGTTGATTGGATAAATGTTCATGACTTGAAAATATTTTGTTCCTCAGAAGATTGCACTATTTCTATAAGATTGCAGATTTATTTGGGTCAAGCAGGAATTAGTTTATGAGGGACTAGGCCATTTCAAGTATTTTATCATTTCCATTGTTAACCTTAGAATTATAAATTAATCTTATAAATCTCTCTAAAACTCTTATATTTTTCTATTTCTTTTATTATCTGGGTTAGATTTAGGTTTTCAAGTATCACCATATTGCTAGAACTCATAAAATCAAAGATTTAGCATTTGCTTGTAGTAAGGTCCCTTTGTGATTACCAAAATTTTCACATTTATCACTGAGGTTTCAAGAGAGATAGGATACTTGTATCTTGTCTAAGTTTTTGTTGTGTAGAAAACACCATCAACAAATTGGTGCTAGAAGGAGGGCCTGAATAAGCAATCTGGATCAATTTTTGTCTACCATTTCTCATGAAAGATTTAGAAGAATAACTAGATCCACTCTAGGAGAAGAGGAATTTAAAGAGTTGCAAGCTCCTATGACGTCAAGAAGGACTAGAAGAAGAGGAGAATCATCATCCACCCAACCACTTCCATCATCTCCATCATCCTCATTTTCATCGAGCCCATCCTCATTTTATTTAGAAGCCATTCCTATTCGATAACCCCAACAAGCTGTAAATCAGCCATTACCAACTCCACCTCCATCAATGGATTTCCTCGCCAACAATTCATCTGCCTTGACCTTCAATAATTACAATGTTATGCCCAAGAACCCAGAACACTTTTGTTCCAAGTTCCATGTTAATGACCCTAATAGGACGATAGAGGAACATATCAGGATTTTTCAGACTTTCCTTAGGGATAGAGGAATCAACCATGAGGATGTAGCATGCAGGATTTTTCCTTATTCCTTAGGGGAAGATGCATTCTACTAGTACAATCTTTTTCCTACTGGGTCTATTCATAATTGGACTGAACTAGAGACTGTATTTCTATAGAAGTTTAGGATTCCCATTAGTGAAAATGAGCTTTACCTTCAGTTCACTAAGGATAAGAGAGAGGTCAATGAGCCACTAGGATCCTTTAACAATAGGTTTCATTGTGCTTATACCTAGTTGCAGGCCCCTTATGTTGTAGACGAGGCCACTGCTTTAGAAGTCTATTATGATGGTCTTGATAGTCTGATAGCTACCTTCATGAAGTGGAGAGACAACTCTCCAACTACCCTACTTGATGCATACACTGAGGCTGAAAAAGTTAGTATTGATCTGAGACAACACTTGTCTGGGCCTTTACCATCACTAGGACCCACTGCTCACCATGGGGAGGTTCTTTCTCTCAATCAGGCACTTGCCAATCATACTCCTATCATGAATCTGATACCTCAGTTGCCTTTGGTTCCCCACCCAGGACCTCCTATGAATCAAGTTCCACCTATAGCTAGCTACCCCCAGCAAAATGTTAATCAACCTCTTCATCCATAGCCTCAGAATGGATTCCATACATATCTACAAAATTCTGAAGTATTGAACCAATCACTGAGTTTTGGTGCTGTAGTAGGATATCCTCAAAAAAATGCAAACTAGCCTCCATATAATAATTCTGACAAGGAAAGGTTGGACGAACTGACTGAACAAGTGAATAAGCTAAACATGGAGGTAACTTATTTGAGAAACCAGAATAGTGAGCTTCAGGATACTGAAAGGAGTATGCAATCCAATCATAATAGGAAAAATTGGGAATCTCAACAAGGACAACACTTTGATAGGGGACAACATCCTAAAAGAGGAAAAAATTATGATAAAGGACAATCTTTGGGTGAAAATTTTGATAGAGGGCAAGGGTGGACAAGGGTTTGAAAAAATATAATCACCTAGACAGAACAAGACTTGGAATACAAGGCCTAACATTGGAGGTTTCCCCACCCCATTGGATCAGCCAGTCAATCAAGAAAATCCTCCAAGTGGTGTATATCTAGCAAAAGATGCTTTATTGGGATGGTGTAGGCTCCATAAGAAAAGTTTGCATTATGAATTAGACCATCCTAAGTTCCAGACAATAGCTTCAATCTTTCAGTATGAGGTGGAGAATAATACAAGTAATCAGGAGTTGGTACCATCTACTCCCTATGATTCATCAATGTTGGTGCTAAATCATGATCCTTTTCCATAGAGCAAGGAGAATGTACCTGAAGAAGAATCAGGCTAGTTTAAAGAGGAGGTAGATCAGGTGTGTAGTGGAGATGAAATTATATAGTTGTTTGATGAAAATCCTATGAATGACAATGGCCCCATGGATGAGGAAGAAACTTATGTTGAAGAGGTGTAGACATTCTAGCATCCTATTAAGACATGTGATCTAAGGGATCTGCCACATAGACGTCCACAAGTTGGATGCCCCTTCACCACTTCTATTTCTCCAAACAACTTCACCACACCTCTAGATCCCAATTCCAACAATAATCCAACATATCCTCATGTGTCTAGACAATACTTATCTAAAGATCAAGAACCAATGGATCCATCAAAAGGGCAGACTATTGAAATGAGCAACGATAAGGTAGTAGAGTACCCTAAAGAGGCTCCTGCTGATCTGAGTGTAGAACAACTGGAAATATATGTTGCGGAAAAACTCAAGAAGCTAAAGGTAAGTCTCTCTACATTTGAATTATTGAGAGTCCCAACTATTAGAAATACAGTTTTAGGGGCTTGCAATGCAAGTTTAGTATCAAAAGATAAATTAGTCAATGATAGTGTTAAAAAAGCATCTAGTTTCCAAGTAGTAAAAGGTCAGAATTAGATTCACAATAAGGTCCACATACCACCTAGAGATAAAGGGAAAGAGAAATATAAAACTCAAGTTGTCCAAGTTGATAATCCCTTAACTCTATTTCAAGGTAAAACAAAAAATCCTCCATTTTTTATTTTTTTCTACATATTTGGTAAGAACTTACACTATTGCTTGTTGGATTCAGGTGCTTCTACCAATGTAATGCCCTTTGGTGTCTGTAGAGCTTTAGGTATTACCCCTACTGAATCCCAAAAGAAAGTCACTGAACTAGATAGAACTAAAGTTAATGTTGTAGGCGAATTGAACATGATTCACATGCAGATTGCTGCTGACCCTAGAATTCAGCAAGTCATTAACATACAGGTGGCGGATATACCTGATGCCTATGGTCTAATTTTGGGAAGAGAATTTACTAAGGCTCTGAATGGATATGTATCAACCGATCAATCTCACATGTGGCTTCCTTGGAAGGGAGTGCTAAATTAGATTAGGATTGAGAGAGAGCCTAGGATGAAATATATGATCACAAAAAATTAGAATACTTCAAATCGAATACTGATATCAGAGGTGAGCATGGGTAATTATGTACTTGCAACCCCTTTTGAGGAATCTGACGTGGAAGAAATCCTTATGCTACATACTACACCTATTGATCTTAGAACTGAACCTAGTGGTACTAGAGCCCCGGAGGAACCAATTGATGATGATAATCCTGAAGATCACCAACTTAGCTTGTTGGATAATTTCCAAGAATTCATTCAAAAGTGTATTGAAGATCATATTCATTTGGGTAGTGGAATTAATTTTGGAGTATTACTCTTGCCTAATTGGTGTAGAGTTCATAATGCCTCACTCTGAATTGGACTACTGCTTGTGCCAAGCTACAGTAGAACAAGTGCATAAATGTATCAACCCTACTCCAACAATCTAAATCAATATATAGAACATTCAAGGGGATCCCGAAGGGAAGAAAGTTATTCTTTCTAAAGAGCCTTCTAGTAGTAATAGTACACGAGATGCAACAAGGAAATCTACAATTGCTGGTTGTTGGACCCTAATGTTTGACGGATCTAAATCAAAGCAAGGAGTTGGGCAGGATTTGAGTTAATTAGTACAAGAGGTAAAACTTTCTTTGATGCTCATAGACTTTAGTTTCATTATACTAATAATGTAGCAGAATATGAGGCTTTGATTCATGGGCTACTTATGGCACTAAGGAAAAAGGTTAGAATTTTGCAAGTCTTTGGAGATTCTGAGCTAGTGGTTAAACAAGTCATGACGCAATACTCCTTCCATGACAAAAGGATGACCAATTATAGGCATAGAGTATGGGACCTTATTGAAGGATTTGATGCCTTCAACATTCAGTTGAAGCATGTAGTAAGAACCAAACAATAAATTCCCTAGCTCAGGCAGCTAGTACTTTGCAGCGTTTGTCTCTTTCTGGATTGAAGAAGTTTACTGTGGAGTTGACCCCAATGCCTTCAGTGCCTGACAATGTGACTAATGTTCAAGTATTTGAAGATGATAAGAATATTTTGGATTTTATTACAAGTTCAGATGTCTTCACTTCTCAAATTATTGATGAAGCTAAACCCCAAGAAGCAAATATGGTTTTAGAAGGGGTGATTAAATTGAAGACTAATACTATCCCAAAGGGAATGGTGAAGCTAGAAAGGATTTTTGATCTAGATAATGTCAAAGATCAGGAGCAAGATGCTAAGGAGTCCATTAGTGGACAATGTGAAACATACAACATGGGGACTCAAGATGATATCAAAAATGTCTTCATTGGTAAAGTGTGCACTCCAGAGAAGAGAAAAGGAATCATTGATGCTTTGCATATGTATCAAGACATGATAGCCTAGAGTTATGAAGACCTGAAGACATATGAAACTTGATTTATAACTCATACTATTCCTTTAAAGCCAGGAGCAAGACCTTTTAGGAAGAGGAAAATTCTGATCAATGCTATGCTGGAACCCATAATTCAAAAGGAAGTGCAGAAGTTGCTATATGCCAGAATCATATTCCTAGTCAGGAATTCAACTTGGGTTGCGAATTTGGTCCCTGTGAGAAAGAAAAATGGGGAAATCACACTATGTGTGGATTTTAGGAACCTTAACAGAACATCATAAAAGGACAATTATCTAGTTCCTTCGCTGGATGAAGTGCTTCAAATTGTCAATGGGTCTCAAATGATGTCTTTTCTAGATGGCTACTCTTGATTTAACCAAGTTATGGTACAATATGAAGATAGGCATAAAACTACTTTCACCACAAAGTGGGGCACTTTTTCCTACAGAAGGATGCCTTTTTTCTCGATCAATGCTAGAGCTACATTCTAGAGAGCTATGGAAATTTCTTTTAAGGATATAATTGGTATGTGCATCATAATTTATATGGACGATTTGATAGTTTTCTCCAAAAAATGAGGTGATCATATAGCAGACTTATGCAAGGTATTTCAAAGGTGTAGAGAGTTTGGCATTTCTCTTAATCCAAAGAAGTGTATCTTTAGGGTTACTAAAGGAAAATTGTTGGGGCATGTTATCTCAAACAAGGGTATTGCTATTGATCCTGAATGAGTGCAAGCCATACTCAAGATTCAGCCACCCGCTACCAAGAAAGAAATGAAATCATTTTTTGGTAAGATTAACTTTGTATGAAAATTCATCATTGGATTTGTTGAGATAGTCAAGCCATTAAATGCCATGTTGAAGTAGGAAGCTAAAGTTGAATGGAATGCAAAGGCTAAAGAAGAATTTGTAGAAATAAAAAGGGCCATTGTTGAAGCCCTAAATTTGGTAAGTCCTAGTTATGCTAAGCCATTTTACATATATTCATTTACTTCTGATCACTCCTATGCTAGCATGCTTACCCAAAAGTTTGATCAAGGAAATGAGCGTCCCATAGCATTTATGAGTGTACCACTGAAAGATGCAAAACTAAGGTATCCAAGTGTTGAAAAATGGGCCTATGCCTTCTTTAGGGCTGTGAAGAAATTTAGAAGCTATATTCTCAGGAACAAGGTCTTTTCAGTTGTACCAGGTCTTGCAGTCAATCTGCTACTGATGCAAAATGAATTGGGAGAATGCAGGGCTAAGTGGGTGACTATGTTGCAGGAATATGATATTGAGATTCAGCCCATGAAATTCATAAGAGGGTAGGGGCTTATTCAAAAAATAGAAGAAATGGGCCTTGACCTTGTAGCTCAACATTATAATATTAAAGATGTTTCTCCAGGGGATTGGTATGATGATATCATTCACTATCTTTTGAATCGACAGTGTCCATATCTCCTTAATGTCATACAAAGAAGAGAATTGTGCTTGAAAAGTGACAGTTTCATGTTGAAGGGAGCTATTCTATACAAAAAGAAGCATGCAGGTGTCTACTTGAGATGCTTGGGAAAGCACGAAGCTGAAAGAGTCATGGCAGAGTTTCGTGATAGATATGATACTGGCCATGGATCTGCAACCTCCACTGCAAATAAAATTCTTAGAGTAGGTTATTATTCACCCACATTGTTCAAAGATGCACATAACCATGTCAGAACTTTCAATGTCTGTCAAACAACAGCTACTAGAGAGAAGTATGCAACAATCCCACTTCAACCAGTTTTTGAGGTAAAGCCTTTCGCGCAGTGGGGGTTTAACTTCATAGGTCCAATCAACCCGCCTTCTTCTATAGGCCACAGGTATATTCTTACTATTATTGATTATTTCACAAGATGGATTGAGGATCTTGCATGCAAACAATGTACTTCTGAAGTGGTAATCAATTTCTTCGAATCAGGTATTATCAACTACTTTGGATGTCTTATGTCTTTGGTTTGTAATAATGGTCTTGTATTTGCATCATTGAAATTCTCTAACTGGGCCTTTGATCATGGAATTATAATTAAATTTTCATCCAATTATTACCCTCAGGCTAATGCTCTAGTTGAGTCCTCCAATAAGAACCTTCTAATAGTCATTCATAAGTTAGAAAGAAACCCTAAGGACTGGCATACCTAACTTAAATTTTCTCTTTGGGAAGATCATACAAGACACAAGAGTACCATAGGAACTTCCCCTTACCATCTAGTTTATGGGCTAGAACCTATGTTTCCCATTCAGTTAAAAATCCCCACCCTCTAGTTCATTAATGAATATTATGATAAAGGGGATAAATGAGAAGCCAAACTTGCTGAACTGTTACACCTTGAAGAAAAAAGAGATGAAGCCCTTGAAAACTTATCCGAACGTCAGGGTGTAGTCAAAATATGGTTTGATAGGAGAGCTAAGATTAAAGCCTTTCAAATCTCTGATTTGGTTCTCTACTAGGATAAAGCCCATGACCGTAAGGGAGAGCATGGTAAATTTGACAAACTCTAGCTTGGCCCTTATTAGATTTTAGAGATTTTGGGAGATAATGCTTTTTGATTGAAACCCCTCTCTGGAGAGGATATCTCACTGCCTATCAATGGGCAATACATGAAGCATTATTTCCAATCCTGAGTTGTCTACAACTCTCTTCTTGTACATAGTTAGAGTAGGTTTCCCTTTCTGCTTTGCTTTGTTTGTTTGTTGTTGTTCGTTTGTTTAGGTTTTCTTTTGGTTTGGTTTAGATTTTTCTTCTCTCTTGCATCAGAGGTTGTCCTATTCTCTTTTGGGTGTGTTGCATCTGCATGGAAATCATAGTATTATTTGGGATTGTTCTGAATATTTCTCTTACAAATTTCAATCATCCTTCTAAAGTGAGTTGGTGAAAGTTCTGTATTAGTGTCACATGTATTAAATGCTATGAATAGATAAAACATGGGCTAGGTTAAATTTGGAATGTATCTGGGTCTCAAATCTTTACACACATCTTTAAAATTCTGAAGGAGCATAGGATCCTTATGAAATCTAGTTAGGTGAAAAATCTTATTTCTACTTCAGCGCCACTGTGGTTCTTAGCTCTGAGTGTGAACACTGTCATTCATATGTTGAAGAGGAAAAACTATAAAAAAGAAAAGAAAGAATATTAAAAAAAGAAAGAAAGATAGAATATTGAAAATTAAAAGAGTGAATTCAACTTATCAGGAGTATTCAAGTATCTCTACTGGGGCTATGGATGTCTGGTTGGCAATAGAGCTATGCTTGGCAAGACCACAACAATAACCTCATTGGGGCTATGGACACCTGATTGGAAGTGAGGCTCTATCCAGGGTGCTTTTGGAGTTAGAACCATTCACATACCCTAACCTACCTAAATATTGGTTCCTATTGCAACTAAGGAAATGGGAATGAATACATATGCACACACTTTGACCTCGGTACAAGAAAGGTTTGCTTTCTTGTGATTTCTGAAGGTCTGCCAAATTGGTGACCTAATGTGAGAACTAAGACCATATATTTTGGGTTCTTGATTCTAGTTTGCCACTGAAATTCTCTAGAGCTTTTTCCCAGCAGGAGTTGCCATTTGTTGTGCAGTTTTCACACACACGCCCTGCTGAAAGTAGGGACCATTTTTCACTTTTATTTTTGAAATTTTTGGCCCTTTGATTTTGAGGATCCGGTTGCCTTGGCATGTGTCTAAATGATAATCCTACTAGTGAAAATCTCCTTTCAAAGAAACAATTTGAAATTCTTGTGTTTTGGGACTTATTTTGGGTTTTTCTCTATTTTCAGAAAAATTCCCTATGGGAAGAATTCCCCAAATGTCTTGAAAACCCGATGGAGCCTACTTTGCATTTTTTTGACAATTCCAAGACTTCACGGAATTCTGTCTAGTTTGGATTTTCCTAAAATTTCATTGTGCCTTTGAATTCCTGAGCCTAATATCTTTTCATCGCATTTATACCTCTTGTACGATTTTGCAACTTGCCTTATTGGGTTTAAATGGGATTTATGCTCAAATTTGAGTCATTTTTTTTATTGAAGAATTTGAGAAGACTTTATTTTGAGTTTCCGCTACTAAATTTCACATTTGAGTTGTAATTGTTTGCTTTAATCATATTTTTCTAGTGGTTGTGCGTGTTTGCTTGGACTCCAGGGTTTATCACCAACTGCTACTATTTTGATTTCTTGGTTCTCATGGTATATGCATGTTGTCTTTTCTCTTAATAAATGACTTGAATTGCTTTATGGTTTGTGTGTGTATGCTTTGAGTCAGGATTTTCATGTGGTAGAGGTTGACAACAAATGTAGGGTTTCTAGTTTTAGTTTGATGCCCTTCCTTGTAGCTCGCATTTCTTTCCTTCACCTTGGTTGAAATTTGATGTGCTCAATTTTTTTTGTGTTCGATTCTTTGTTTGACTTCATGCTTGATGGACCTGTAAGGAAAATCAGATGCGGAAAAAAATTCTCCTAATATCAAAACCTTAGGAAAGAAAGTAGATGCACTTTGAAATTTACAATTACAGTCTAATTAAGATGCACTAAGAAACAGACAATAGAAACAGAGTATTTGAGAATCACACATGAACACAAGATATACATGGGAAAACCCTTAAGGGAGAAAAACCCACCACACCAAGAGAAATCACTTTGTATTATAGTAATGAAATTACATACAAATTCTAGACTTGTCTTTTTGGTGTCATTATACAGCAGCATTCACCATTAACATTCTTGTACTAGATTCTTCACTTTATAGTCCACAAAATTCATCCACTGATATAATCACTCAATAACTTGTTGATTCAACCAACTAATTACAAACTGTAATCACAGAGTATATCCATGTTGAAATCTGTCTGTAGAACTTCCTCACATAATTGTCACAACTAACTGTCTTCCAACTGTTCCCATTTAGCTCCTCCTATTCGTCCATGAGACTCCACATAGGATGGTCTTACTCGGTCAATAGAATTCACAATGTACTGGCATCTCGGTGAGACACTAATAGTGTCTCGCCAATGCCACATAGACTTCATATCGATGTCACCAAGAGACTCTGTTATCGCTAAGACATTCTATTGAGCTCCATGAGTTACACCGAGTCACCAAGGAGTCACCTAGACCTATCGCATTCGCTAGGAGACCATAGTGAGTCACCAAAAGGTATATTGAAGACACAAGTTATATCGAGCTCCAAAGGATAGTCAGAAAGACATACCGATATTGCCAAGAGGTTTCTCTGAGACATAAAGGTTACCCCGAAGTGTTCACATGTTGCCAAGACATTTCCCTTTTCTGAGAGAACATATTGATCTGCATATGTTACCCTGAAGACTCTTCATCATTGGCAAGACTCATCAAAGTCGCCGGGACTTCTTACCAAGACCTCCGTGTTCCATCGATGTCAAACATTCACCAAGAGCTACACCGAAGACTTCAAAAGATGTTCTTGTCGGTGAGACCTTCAACATTCACTGAGATGTCTTCCTGGGATCCTTGAGTTACCCCGATAGCCATCAGCTATCAGCAAGACAACCTTTAGTCACTAAGACGTTTCTCTGACCACTTTTGAGTTACTCCGAAGAATGTATGAATGTTTCCCTGTCAGCATGACCTTCTCCATTCGCTGGGACTTCTTAACGAGAACCCTTAGCTATCCCGAAGCCCATGGTTGCCAAGAGTCTCCCCGAAATACGATTGAATGGCCTGTCGGCTAGAGGTCTCCCGAGCGCTATGAGGTCATAACGAATACACTGTCACAGTGATAGACTCCACAATACAACCTTTCAGCAAGAAATTTGCAAGGTCACAGTGACCTATACAAACCAGAATGAATCAATTTGCTAGTCGGATAGACAATGAAGATGTCACACCGACTTGTCTCTAATGGTGGTTTTAGCCTATATAGTTTGAGGCACATATTTCCAACAATCTCCCACTTGACGAAGATCATACAAGCACCTCTAGAGCACATCATAACTTATTAAAAATCATGGGCACTAAGGCCCATTGAACTGGCACACCACCCAAACTTATTTGTGCTCACTGGCTTCATCAATGAATCTACAACATTCTCTAGAGTATCAACCTTTTCCAAACTGACCTTTCCATCCTTAACCATATCTTATACAAAGTGGTACTGTACATCAATATGTTTCATCCTAGCATGGAAAGTAGGGTTCTTTGCCAGACAAATTACACTCTGAATGTCACATAAAATAGTTATTTCACCTGCATCAAAACCAATGTTAGAACACAAATGTTTCAACCAAACTACTTCTTTACAAGAATGAGTATCTACCATGTATTTAGCCTCCGTAGTGGACAAAGCGACTATAGCCTGCTACTTGCTCATCCAACTCACTGCACCACCATTTATCATGAATATGTATCCACTGGTGGATCTCCTGCTATCAATGTCCCCTGCCCAATCAGAATCTGCATAACCATGAATACTGAGATTCCTCTATGATTCAATCAAATTCCCATGGTAACACAAAGAAAAATCTGAAGTACCCTTCAAATATCTAAACACTCTCTTCACAGCATCCCAATGCGTTATTCCTGGATTAGCCATAAATCGACTAAGTACTCCCACTGCTTGGGCAATGTCTGGCCTTGTACAGACCATTGCATACATAAGACTACCTACTGCACTAGCATAAGGTACACTAGTCACTTCCTCCATCTCAGTAGAATATTTTGGATAGTCCTCAACAGATAGCTTTGTTCCATGCATGACTAGGACCACTAGCTGTTTGCAATCATTCATACAAAATCTCTCAAGAAGAGTCTTGACATACTTACTCTGACTGAGCCAAAGCTTTCTATTCTTCCTATCCTTAGTTATCTCCATCCCTAGAATATACCTTGCTACACCAAGATCCTTCATTTCGAACTTAGCAGACAACTGAGACTTAAGATCTGAAATCATTAGCTTGCTATTTCCTATGAACAACATATCATCAACATAAAGAGCAATAACAAGCACTTGATCACTTTCAACTTTATAATATACATAGTGATCAGATTTTGATCTCCAAATCCCAAAGACAATACAAAAGTATCAAATTTATGGTACCACATTCTAGGTGACTTCTTTAACCCATACAGAGACTTCTTTAATTTGCATGCCAGTTTTTCTTTACATTTCTCAACAAAGTGCTCAGGCTAGGACATACATATTTCTTCTTCAAAATCACCATGAAGAAATGTTGTCTTCACATCCATCTGTTCGACCTCTAAGTCATAAGCTGTTGTAAGTGACCAAAAAAATCTAATGGATGTCAACTTTGCTACAGGAGAAAATATTTCCCCATAATCGATTCCCTCTACCTAGGAATAACCCTTTGCAACCAATCTTGCCTTGTACTTTTCTACACTACCATCCAGACCAATCTTTTTCTTAAATACCCATTTGTAGCCAACAACCTTTCTGCCTTTAGGCAAGGGCACCAGACTCCAAGTTTTATTCTTATCTAAAGATGCCATCTCTTCTTCCATGGCTTCCAACCAAGAATATGAATCAAACATTTTAATTGCCTCTTTCACAGTCCTAGGCTCATTAGTACTAGAAATCAAAGCATAGGCACGAGTAGAATCAATCAATGAGAACCCATACCTATCTGGTTGTTTTCTTTCTCAGGTTGACCTCCTCACTTGCTGAGGCTGAGGTTCTTCTTCTTCAGAACTTTTAGAACTACTCGAGATCTCCTCAATTTCAGGTACATTTTGAATTTCCAATTCCTCTTTCTTAGGTTTAGGAGGAATTATTGCTACATCCTTATTGTTATCTGACTTTGTCTCTAACTGTAGATCCAAAGTGGAAGGTTTCAGCTCATGAAAGATCACACTTCTGTTGTATAGAACCTTCTTTGTATCAGGATTCCAAAGCTTGTATCCTTTTATGACAGTGTTATAGCCAATGAAAATACATTTGACAGCCTTGTTCTCCAATTTAGATCTTTTCACATCCGGCACATGAGCATATGCCTCATAGCCAAAAACACAAACATGTCTAAGTGAGGGATTCTTACCAGACCACGCTTCCAAAGGTGTTTTCTCAACAAGAGCAGAATTCGGAGATCGATTAATTAAATAACATGCAGTAGATACAGCCTCAGCCTAGAATTTCTCCTCCAATCCATCACTACTGAGCATACTTCATGCTCTCTCCATCACTATCCTATTGAACCTTTCAGCAACTCCATTCTACTATGGAGTATAAGGTGTAGTCTTATGTCTTTTGATTCCATAGTCTTTACAGTATCTTTCAAATTCATTAGAACAAAATTCACTGCCATTATCAGTCCTTAAGCATTTTATTTTTCTACCAATCTGATTTTCAACAAGGTTCTTAAATTCCTTAAATTGACTGAACACTTCTAATTTACTTTTCAAAAAATAAACAAATGCTCTTCTTGAATAATCATCAATGAACGACACATAGTATCTTGACTTAGACAAAGAAGGAACATCCACTAGACCAAATATATCCTAATGAATATAATCTATCAAACTAGAAGATTTATGAAGATTGAAATAAAATGAAACATGGTGCTGCTTTCCATATATACAGTGTTCACAGAATTCAAATTCAAGATTACAATCTTCAAGCCCCTCAACCAGGTCTTTGTTCTTCAAGATTTTTAAACCTTTCTCTCCTATGTGGCCTAACCTATGATGCCAAAGCATAGTCTTCTCTGCAGGAAGTTTTACTTCCATAGAATTTACATAATTAGGGATATTTCCCTCTTTACCTCCATGAGCAGCTTTTAGTGACTTTCTAGAGACACTGTTGCATTGAACAACCTGTGCATCTAGCTTGTACAGGGTACCAATTCGAGCACCTCTAGCCAGCACCATTGAACCTCTAGTCATCTTGCAACCACTTCCAGAAAACATAACTTGTACTCCAATATCGTTCAACATACTTATAGACAATAGATTTCAAGCCAGACCTGGAATGTGCATAACATTATTAATTCCCTTCACTCTTCCATCAGGGAATTGTATTTTGACTCTTCCACAGCCAATAATCTCCAAAGTTGAATCACTCGCCAAGTACACCTTTCCACCATCATATTCTTCATACTTTGTGAGCCACTCTCTATGAGATGTCATGTGGAATGATGCTCCACAATCAATCAGCCAAACATCATCTGATGCCTATGTAGCCAAGGTTGCAATGAAGGCGTCACCATCACTATGAGAAGAACCATTATCAAAAGAGCCCTTCTTCTTTTTCTCCTCTTTACAATCCCTTCGAACATGACCAGGTTGCCCATAGTTCCAACACTTCACCTTGGACTTCTTGCCAGGAGACTTTGATCTCCCTTCTGATTTCGATTTAGACTTCTTGTCCTTCTTCTTTCCTTTCTCCTTCGGTCTTCCTTTGACAACAAGAGCTTCCTTCACCATCTCAGAAGATTTCCTTCTCATCTCTTTTGACAACAAAGATGCAACAACATCTTCCATCTTGAAACTAGATGTTGTACTCCCAATCACCATCACTAGATGATCCCATGAGTCTGGGAAAGAACACAATAGAAGCATACAGTGATCCTCTCCTTCAGTCTTCACACCAATAGATGTCAATTGAGCAAGTAGCATGTTAAATGTATTCAAATGATCAGCCACAGACCCTCTTTCTTGCATTCTCAATGAGTATAGCTTCTTCCTCAGGAATAGTTTATTCACCAAGGACTTCCTTTGATAAATATACACTAGTCTCTTCCACAAAGAAGATGCAGTCTTCTCCTCATACACATTCAAAACCACTAAGTCTACGAAATAGAGCCTTATCAACCCCTTAGACTTCCTATTTATAAGGTCCCAATCTTCTTGCTTCATGCATGTAGGTTTCACTCCAACCACAGTAATCCAAAGATCATGGTCAATAAGAAGATCCTCCATCTTGAGTTTCCACAACTCAAAGTTACTGCCATTGAATTTCTCTATTTCAAACTTTCCAGATATACTAGCCATATTAAACTATAATTAGGGGTAAACCCACAATAGTGGGTTACAATTTTTCGAACGAAGAATAATTAGAAATGCTCATCAAAAAAATTGAAATGGTTTACCCCTTCTAATGAAGGGGGTTCGAATGAACCACCCCCCTTCTAATGAACCCCCCTCCCTTCTAATGAACCCCCTTTTGCACCATATAAGGGGGGTTCTAATGAACCCCCTTTTTTTACCTTCCCTCCACCATTTCAAAATTTATGCATTTTTTTGACTATCGAAGCTTGGGAAGGAGGTGCAAATGGAGTCAACTTGATAAACCAAATTGGATGATTGTAGTGATCGAAACGTGCTTTCCAGCAACTATAAATTTAATATATATATATATATATATATATATATTATATTATATTTTTTAGTTTTAATGTACATAGGTTTCTCACCGAATGTCAAGTTCGATGAAAAATCATTGTGGAAAAATAGTAAATTTGAGGGGAAAAAAATTGAAAAATATATATCCACTAGGTATTGATGTCCTCGTTCTAACAAAAAAAGAAAAATTGAATTTCAATACATACCAAAAAAGTTATGCGTGCCGAAGTGCACCTATGTCTAAATTATAAATGTTTTGACTTCAAAACTTAATTAAAAGAAAATTATTGAACAAAATGCTATAAAACAAAATGAAAGCCCTAGATACTTGTGTTACCAACCTAAATTCAAAATAATTATAGTTTTATCCTTTGTAGAAAAAAAGTTATGCTTGCCGAAGTACACACCACTTTTTAAAAATGTTGTTTACTATTAAAAACTAGTTATCAAGGGAGACACAAAAAAATTATAATTTAATTTCAATTTTTTTCAAAAAAAATACATTTAAAATCTATAGAAAAAATATCACAAATCACTAGTTTACATCATTTTCAAACTCCTAATAGTTTACCTACTATAAGTGCCAGAAAGTGAAGTTTTCTCTAAAAATGTTGATTTCAATGTCAAGTTTGGCCAAAAAGTGTAACCCATTATTGTGGGATGACCCTTAGAAATTGACAAACTCTACAAGACTCTGACTGAATAGAATTGACACAAAAAACCCAACATATCCACAAGGATAACACAACTGGCCAGGCTTTGATACCACTTGTAAGGATCAGATGTGGAAAACAATTCTCCTAATGTCAATAGCTCAGGAAAGAATGTAGATACACTTTAAAATTTACAATTACAGTCCAATTAAGATGCACTAAGAAATAGACAATAGAAATAGAGTATTTGACAATCACACATGAACACCAGATATACATGGGAAAACCCTTATGGGAGAAAAACCCACCACACCAAGAGAAATCACTTTGTATTATAGTAATGAAATTACATACAAATTCCAGACTTGTCTTTCTGGTGTCATTATACAATAGCATTCACCATTAACATTCTTATACAGGATTCTTCACATTACAGTCCATAAAATTCACTTACTGATATAATCACTCAACAACCTATCGATTCAACCAACTGATTACAAACTATAATCACAGAGTATATCCATGTCGAAATCTATCTGTAGAACTTCCTCACAGAACTGTCACAACTGACTATCTCCCAACTGTTCCCATTCGGCTCCTCCTATTCATCCATGAGACTCCACATAGGATGGTCTTACTCGGTCAATAGAATTCACAATGTACTAGCATCTCGGTGAGACACTAATAGTGTCTCACCGATGCCACATAGACTTCATATCGATGTCAGCAAGAGACTCTGTTATTGCTAAGACGTTCTATCGAGCTCCATGAGTTACACCGAGTCACCAAGCAGTTGCCCAGACCTATCGCATTTTCCAGGAGACCATAGCAAGTCACCAATAAGTATACCAAAGACACAAGTCATATTGAGCTCCAAAGGATAGTTAGAAAGACATACCGATATCGCCAAGAGGCTTCTCTAAGACATAAAGGTTACCTCAAAGTGTTCACATGTCACCAAGACATTTCCTTTCACTGAGAGAACATACTAATCTCCATATGTTACCCCAAAGACTCTTCATCATTGGCAAGAATCATCAAAGTCACTAGGACTTCTTACCGAGACCTCTGTGTTCCACCGATGACAAAAATTCGCCAAGAGCTACACCGAAGACTTCGAAAGATGTTTCTATCGGTGAGACCTTCAACGTTCATTGAGATGTCTTCCCAGGATCCTTGAGTTACCCCGATAGCCATCTGCTATTGGCAAGACAACCTTTACTCGCTAAGACATTTCTCTGACCACTTTTGAATTACTTTGAAGAACGTATGAATGTTTCCCTATTGGTGTGACCTTCTCTGTTCGCTGGGACTTCTTAGTGAGAACCCTTAGCTATCATGAAGCCCATGGTCACCAAGAGTCTCCCTGAAATATGATTGAATGGCCTGTCGGCAAGAGGTCTCCTGAGTGCTATGAGGTCATAATGAATACACTATGTCATAGTGATAGACTCCACAATGGAACCTTTTGGCAAGACATTTGCAAGGTCACAACAACCTATACAAACCAAAATGAATCAAGTTGCTAGTCGGCCAGACAATGAAGATGTCACACCGACTTGTCTCTAATGAAGGTTTCAGCTTGTATAGTTTGAGGAAAATATTTCCCACAAGACCGAGTTGCAATTTGACCTAGCAAATCCCCAACTGTTCATAAAATCACGTCCTAGTCAATCTAAAACTTGTTGTCCATCGTCCAATCTAATGATCTACCTGTCCTAGCTAGGTTGTGGCAGAATTTTTATGAAAGGTAGCAAAATGAAAGTTGAATTGTATCCAAGTTGTGCGTTCATAGCCACCTCATAGGGTTCCCCTTTGAAATCGTCACTCTCATTGCTTAGGGTCATGTTGAATGAGTTTGAAACCAATGGTTATCCATCTAAAATCGAAACTAATCAAATCAAAGACTAAATCCCCAACTTCCTAATTGTTTAATCGATTTGGGTGAAATCTTGACAAATTCAAAGATTCTGAGTTTTCAGACACCTCGCAGATTTCCTTCACTTTAGGAATTCCCCAATTTTTCATCGCTTTATTGATTTCCTGAAAATATGCTTAAAACATGAAAATTACAATGACTTCGCGAAATTATGCTTCCTCAGGATTTTATGGAAACTTCTTTGGCCCTTCATTTTCATGAAAGTTGTGAACTCTTTCTATTCTCACAGATTTCCATCCTTGATGGAATTCCCTGAAATCTTGTTCAAAATAAAGGATTGTGAGGTTCCATGAGCTATTAACTAATGATTGTGTATCATGTGATCAGTTTGAGTTATTTAAAGTTGTATCATAATGTTTCTTAACTGATGGTGGTTGATTAAATGAATGTTGGAATTTTTGTGTGCTTGTTTCATTCAATTCTGTCTCTCCTTGAATTTCCTAGAATTTCTTTCTGGCTTAAATTTTGCGAGGGGACTAAAATAAAAACTTTGAAAAAAGGTGGTTTTTATGAGATTCTAGGGGATTTTGTTCATCATGGGACTTCTCTTAAGGATGAATATATCATTTTATGATGAATTAACTCGAATTTCATGCTGTGTTGGATCTTTATTGTGGTATCTTTGTTGAATGTAGGCTAATTCAAGTCAGGTCATTGCTGGAAGAACCAAGGGTAGGGTAATGGATCCAAGTACTAAAGGGTCTGCTATCTTCAAGGAAGAAAGGATTAAAATGGATATAAAGAGTAGAATCCTAGAAAGAAAGCTGACTTCCATCTAGTCATAGGTCACTAATACAAATGTTGGGTTGTGTGATTATGAGGAATTCAAGGAAAGGATGGTAGCACAAAACCTTCCTCTGTTGGGTAGAAGGATATTGGAATCAGAGTTGGCCCATGTAACTAGATTCCCTCCTATAGTTCAATGCTACGAGTTGGTGCTTGAATATGCCATACATTATGATAGGGGCACACAAAGGATAGTTGGTCCTCAAGGGAGAATAGTGGAAAATCTTAACCCTATGTCTATAGCCCAGACCTTTCACATGCTCGACAAGTATCATTTAGTGGGTTTTGATATGGTTATAGAAAAGAAGTATTATGATGAAGACACCATCAAATCACAATAGGTCATCAATTCCTAGTTAGAGAAACCCAAGTCTCACTTCCCCAAGCCACCCAAGCAACTATTCAAAGCTAAGTTCAAGAAAGAATACTATGATGCTACCACACTACTCAGTAGGGTGGTGGGATTGAAGATTGTAGGAGTATTTGAAAATTGGATGTTCCATGTCATTGTGAGGATGGAGCAGAATATTGACTACCATTGGGTAGGCATTATAAGTGCAATGTCCTACAGAAAAAGACCTTCACAATGACCTCCTACTTGGTTTATGCACTTGTGAGATTGCATCCATACAAGGGGCTAAGCACAAGGGGTGTGCTTGGGAAAGATGTGATTTATAGGTATACCCACAATTGCACTTGGGTGGCACAAGTTATAGGAGGGTGAATGATGCATTCACCATGTACATCACTAGGCTATTGTAGGGTGCAGAGCATGTTCAGATCTCAAATAATGCCAAGGAATTAATCAAGAGTTTTGGAGCTTGGTTTATCTAGTTCCCTACCTTTTCATACATCAAAATAGATGGTTTTCAGAGGGCTCCATATATACTCCCTAGATATCCCACATATCATATTATACTTGTGGAGGTCACAAGGTAGGTTTGTGATTTTTATGCAATTGTTAAGAAGGATAAACAAAATACTGGATTTGGTGGTGATTTTCCTTTGAGGATAGGTAGTAATGAGGCTAGCCCTTCCATTAATTCGGCCCATGCTTCTGAGGAAGAAATGAGTACTCTTTGTCTCTCTTTCCATTCTAAGAGATCTAGATATGATAGGACTAGTGAGGCTCATAAGAAGGCTAATAGGGAATACTACCATAAGGATGATGTAGAGGATTATTGCGCTAACAGTAAGGATGAATTTGAAATTTGAAAAAATTTCTCCAGGTTGCCAGTGAACTTGGTCTGGATATACAACAAAAAGGCCAATCCAGATCAAATTGAAGATGATGGAGATTTGATTCAGGGCCATGACTATGAAGCTTTGAAGGATAAATGAGTTGGATAAATAGACTAGCTAGAGGAAGAGAAGACAAAATTAGAGCAGATCATGACTCCAGTGATCAAGTACACTAAGTTGTGGCTCAAGCACAAGATGTGGGAGTTGTAAAGTGAGGGTGTGTAATTCACCTATGATCTAATGGGAGACTTGGAGTTTCATTCCATTTCTGAAGAATCAAATGAGCAAGATCCTAAGGGTAAGGCTAAGGTGAGATCTCCATTCAAGATAAAGATTAAAGATGCTTAGGCAGAAGAGGTAGAAGAGGTAGAGAAGAAAAGAAAACCCATTGCTAAGAAAAGGAAGAAAATTTCAAAGAAAAAGAATTTTGCAAAAGATTATGCTAAGAAAGAAGGAAAAGAGGGTAGTGCTTCTATGCATAAGAGAAGAAGAATAGTGAGATTTTCATAGAAGGAGAAGGAATCCTCTAAATTAGGGGATGAGGTTGACCCACCAATAGTAAATATGGAAAATTTGGGAGAGAAGACACAAGTGTACACAAGAAGATCAAGAACTCCCTCTCCCAAAGATGGTGTGCCAAAGGGAAGTGCTCCCTCAGCTATTCTTCCAATTGAGCATTATAATGTCCCTCTTTCTCATGAAAATCATAATGTACCAAGTGAATCTAAAGATGCAGAGGATCACCAATATCAAGGAGAAGAAAAATTCCAAGAGGGTGAAATTTACAGTACAGAGGCAGAAATAGATAAGATATTGCAGTCCCCTTTGGTGACTTATGAGGATTCACTTGCAAGAATTGAACAGGATAGGCCTCCACACAGAGAACAAATTCGAATCAAGATTCCTTCACCAGGGCCTGAAGAATAAGAGCATGATAAGGGAGCTGAAGATAGGATCGAAGAGATGCTTGAAAAGAAAAGTCTGAATGAGGATGTATCCAAGGTTCAATAGGATGTGGTTGGACAAGGTAATGTACAATCAAATTCCACTGTTCCTAGTTGGTTAGACAAGGAGTTAAAGAGTAAAAAAGTTATGGCATATGATACTCCTCCCAAATGGGATGAATTATTTGCAAACATAGGAAAGGGAAAAGAAAAAAAAGAAAGCTAAGGTTATCTCCAAGATTGAGAGAGATGAAGCTAATAATAGGGTGATTCACATTGCCACCCCTGTGCCAAATAAAAATAAAGATGAAGTGACTAGTAAATATTATAGTGTACAAACTATCATCTTGGGACCCACCTCTATGATGCAGGAAGTTGAAGAATTTGAAGGCTCTAGTGCTTCTATTTTGAGCAGATTGAAAAAAGAGGTGCAAGTTAAGCAGGATTTGAAGAAGGAGAATGATAAAATTAAGAGGTATCTGTAGGACTTGATGAAACCCTTACAATCCATCGGCACCTCATCATCTGCTACAAGTTTTTAACCACAAGAGACAATAACTGAGTTGGAGAAGATGAAAACCACTACACATGCCACAATTAATTGGTTGCAAGGAGTGCAAGCTAAAGGAGATAATGTCATCAAAGATATCTTTTCAACCAATGGAGATGCTATAAGATCAATAAAGTGGTTAAAGAATGTACTAGCTTAGGATAAGGAAGATGTGGATTTTTTTTGCAAAAGACTAAAACCATAATGGAACATACTAAAGAAAAATGGGTAAGTGATGGAATTCTTCCTTCTCTAGAAGTTGTAGAACCTTGGGAATGGTATGAAGTTTTGCAAATAAGGAAAATGGTTTTAAAGAAAGTGCATAAGTAAGGGAAGAAAATTGAGGACACCCTAACTGATATCTACAACAAGTGCATTTCTTTCTTCGAAGTTATGACAGGAAGAAAAAGGTTTATACCAAAACATCTTAACTTGGACCAATTGAGAAAATGGTGTCATAATGTATATTTTCCAGTCAATGAGGACCCAATTACTAAACATCAATTAGATGATGCAGCCACATACAATGCAATAATATATAAGTATCAAACCATGAAGGTGGATTGTGATAAGGTTGTAAAGCAGTCAATAGAGGACATTAAGTCCATTGAAAGAAGAATTAAAGTATTAGTTATTCCACCTATAGCCAACTTGGAGAGGATATATTTGATGGTGTAGGATAAAATGGAATGAGACAAGTACAAAGGGGAAAGCAGTTAATACAATGCCTCATCATAATTTGTACTTCCCCATTATTTCTCTTCCTCTTTCACATGCATTGGACTGAACTATTTTGGATATCCCAGGCCAACATAGATGGAGTACATGCATTTAATGCTTACTTTACTTTATTTGGAATTCCTCTTGGTCAACTTGTTTTAGGGGCCAATTGTTTTGTAACCCTATTTGGGCTGACATATGATGTAATCTCTATAAATAGGGTTAGTGCCTCATTTGAAAGGGCTAAATAGAATTCCATTGGAGTGAGCGAATTAAGCATTAGAGCAAGGAGTTAGTATTTAGGATATTTTTAAGCAAGTGATGTAACAAAAGAATAGAATTGTTGCTACTTTCCATGACTTAATGCAAGTAAAGACATTATGATTTGGTGCCTTTGTTGTGTTAATTTTATCTGGCATGGTTCTTATGATTCTATCTTTTTAAATTGCTTGAGTTTATTTGATACATGTTAGGTTTAATGTCAGATGACTTAATGGTGTTTATGATTTGATACTTGAAGTGTTGTAGCAATGTCTAGTCCATACTTTTTGCAGCTAGCTGACTATTAGTTTCTTTGCAAAGTTAGCCTAGACTTTGATACTCATTGTGCTTAGTTCAGTTGTGAATGCTTGTTCATTTCAATTGGAATAGGGTTGATTGGATAAATGTTCATGACTTGAAAATATTTTGTGCCTTAGAAGATTGTACTAGTTCTATAAGATTACAGATTTATCTAGGTCAAGCAGGAATTAGTTTTTGAGGGATTGGTCTATTTCAAGTATTTTACCATTTGCATTGTTAATCTTAGAATTAGAAATTAATCTTAGAAATCTCTCTAAAACTCTTATATTTTTCCATTTATTTTATTATTTGGGTTACATTTAGGATTTGAAGTATCACCATATTGCTAGAACTGATAAAATCAAAGATTCAACATTTGCTTGTAGTAAGGTCCCTTTGTGATTACCAACATTTTCACATTTATCACTGAGTTGTTTATGCATTGTCAAAACCTGACATTAGAGACCTTGGGGTTATCTCTTGAGGCTTGTTGATAGAGATTTTACTTTCAAGAGAGATAGGATACTTGTATGTTGTATGAGTTATTGTGCAGAAAACACCATCAACAAATTGGCACTAGAAGGAGGGCTTGAATAAGCAAGCTAGATCAATTTTTGTCTACCATTTCTCCTAA
Organism: Sequoia sempervirens; assembly: GCA_007258455.2. Taxonomy (NCBI): domain Eukaryota; kingdom Viridiplantae; phylum Streptophyta; class Pinopsida; order Cupressales; family Cupressaceae; genus Sequoia; species Sequoia sempervirens. Next base: position 720,242,156 of record VDFB02270651.1, read on the forward strand.
AAGATTCAGAAGAAGAACCAGATCCACTCTAGGAGAAGAGGAATTTCAAGAGTTGCAAGCTTCTATGAGGTCAAGAAGGACTAGAAGAAGAGGAAAATCATCATCCACTGAGCCACTTCCATCATCTCAATCATCCTCATTTTCATCGAGCACATCCTCATCTGATTCAGAAGCCATTCCTATTCCACAACCCCAACAAGCCGTAAATCAGCCATTACCACCTCCACCTCCACGAATAGCTTTCCTTGCCAACAATCCATCTCCCTTGACCTTCAATAATTACAATGTTATTCCCAAGAACCCAAAACACTTTTGTTCCAAGTTCCATGTTAATGACCCTAATAGGACTGCAAAGGAACATATCAGGATTTTTTAGACTTTCCTTAGGGATAGAGGAATCAACCATGAGGATGTAGCATGAAATATTTTTCCTTATTCCTTAGGGGAAGATGTGTTCTACTACTATAATCATTTTCCTACTGGGTCTATTCATAATTCGACTAAACTAGAGATTGTATTTTTGCAGAAGTTTAGGATTCCCATTAGTCCAAATGACCTTTACCTTCAGTTCACTAAGATTAAGAGAGAGGTCAATGAGCCAATAGGTTCCTTTAACAATAGGTTTCATCATGCTTATACCCGACTGCAGGCCCCTTATGTTGTAGACGAGGCCACTACTTTAGAAGTCTTTTATGAGGGTCTTGATAGTCTGACTACTTTCATGAAGTGGAGAAACAACCCTTTGACTACCCTACTTGATGCATACACCAAGGCTATAAAAGTTAGTATCGATCTAAGACAACACTTTTCTAGGTGTTTACCATCACTAGGACCGAGTGCTCATCCTAGGTAGGTTCCTTCTCTCAATCAAGCACTTCCCAATCATACTCATATCATGAATCAGATACCTTAGTTGCCTCTAGTTCCCCACCCAGGACCTCCTATGAATCAAGTTCCACTAGTAGTTAGCTACCCCTAGTAAAATGTTAATCAACCTCTTCACCCACAACCTCAAACTAGCTTCCCCACATATCTACAAAATTCTAAAGTATTCAACCAGTCAACAAGTTCTGGTGCTTCAATAGGATATCCTCAAAACAACGCAAACTAGCCTCCATATAATAATTATGACAAGGAAAGTTTGGACAAACTGACTGAACAAGTGAAGAAGCTAAACATGGAGGTAACTTATCTGAGAAACTAGAATAGTGAGCTTCAGGCTACTCAAAGGAGTCTACAATCCAATCATAATAGGTAAAATTGGGAATCTCAACAAGGACAACACTTTGATAGGGGACAACATCCTAAAAGAGGACATAAATATGACAAATGATAAAATTATGATAAAGGACAATCTTCGGGCCAAAACTTTGATAGAGGGAAAGCTGGTGGAAAAGGGTTTGACAGAAGACAACCATCTAGATAGAACAATACATGGAATACAAGGATTAACAATGTAGGTGTCCCCACCCATTGGATCAGCTAGTCAATCAAGAAAAGCCTCCAAGTGGTGTATATCTAGATGAAGTTGCTTTATTCAGATGGTGTAGGCTCCATATGACAAGTCAACATTCTAAATTAGACTTTCCTGAGTTCCAGACACTAGCTTCAATCTTTTAGTATGAGGTGGAGAATAATACAAGTAATCAGGATGTGGTACCATCTACTCCCTATGATTCATCAGTGTTGGTGTGAAATCATGCTCCTTTTCCATAGAGCAAGGAGAATGTGCCTGAAGAAGAACCAAACCAGTTGAAGGAGGAGGTAGATCAGGTGTGCAATGGAGATGAAATTACATAGTTTTTTGATGAAAATCCCGTGAATGATAATGGCCCCATGGATGAGGAAGAAACTTATGTTGAAGAGGTGTAGACATTCTAGTGGCCTGTTAAGAAATATGATCTAAGGAATCTACCACACAGACATTCGCAAGTCAGAGGCCCCTTCACCACTTCTATTCCTCCAAACAAATTCACCACACCTTTAGATCCCAATGCTAGCAATAATCCAACATATCCTCATGTGTCTAGACAATACTTATCTAAAGATCAAGCACCAATGGATCCATCAAAATTGCAGACTACTGAAACGAGCAAGGATAAGGTAGTAGAATACCATAAAGAGGCTCCTGCTGATCTGAGTGTAGAAAAACTAGCCATATATTTTGTAGAAGAACTCAAGAAGCTAAAGGTAAGAGTCTCTACATTTGAATTATTGAGAGTCCCAACTATTAGAAATGTAGTTTTAGGAGCTTACAATACAAGTTTAGTATCACAAGATAAATCGGTCAATGATAGTGTTAACCAAGCATCTAGTTCCCAAGTAGTAAAAGGTCAAAATCAGATTCATAATCACGTCCACATACCACCTACAGCTAAAGGGAAAGAGAAAGAGAAAACTCAAGTTGTCTAGGTTGATATTCCCTTAACTTTGTTTCAAGGTAAAACATAAACTCCTCCATTTTTTATTTTTGTTCGTATATTTGGTAACAAATTGTACAATTCCTTGTTTAATTCAAGTGCTTCTACCAATGTAATTCCATTTGGTGTCTGTAGAGATTTAGGTATTACCCCTGCTGAATCCCAAAAGAAAGTCACTCAACTAGATAGAATTGAAGTTAATGTTGTAGTGGAATTGAACATGATTCACATGCAGATTGCTTCTAACCCCAGAATTCAGCAAGTCATTAACATACAGGTGGCAGATATACCTGATGCTTATGGTATGATTTTGGGAAGAGACTTTACTAATCCTCTAAATGGATATGTATCAACCAATCAATCTCATGTATAGCTTCCCTGGAAGGGAGTGCCAAATCAGTTTAGGATTGAGAAAGAGCCCAAGATGAAATATATGATCACATATTATCAAAATACTTCGAATGAGATACTGATATCAGAGGTGAGCATGGGTAATTATGTACTTGCGGCCCCTTTTGAGGAATCTAATGTGGAAGAAATCATTATGCTACATACTAAACCTATTGATCTTATAGCTAAACCTAGTGGTACTGGAGGCCCGGTGGAACCAATTGATGATGATGATCCTAAAGATCACCAACTTAGCTTGTTGGATAATTTCCAAGAATTCATTGAGAAGTCCATTGAAGATCAGATTCATTTGGGTAGAGGAATGAATTTTGGAGAATTACTCTTGCCTAATTGGTGTAGTGTTCACAATGCCTCTCACTCTGAATTAGACTACTGCTTGTGCTAGGCTACAGTAGAACAAGTGCAGAAATGTATCAACCCTACTCCAAAAGTCAAAATAAATGTACAAAACATTCAAGGGGATCTCAAAGGGAAAAAGTGATGCTTTCTAAAGATCCTTCCAATAGTAACAGTATAAGAGATGCAACAAGGAAATCTGCAGTTGCTGGTTGTTGGACCCTAAGGTTTGATGGATCTAAATCGAAGTAAGGAGCTGGGGTAGGGTTTGAGCTAATCAATCCAAGAGGTAAAAATTTCTTTGTTTCTCATAGAATTTAGTTTCATTGTACTAGTAATGTAGCAGAATATGAGGCTTTGAATCATGGGTTGCTTATGGCACAAAGGAAAAAGGTTAAAATTTTGCAATCCTTTGGAGATTCTGAGCTAGTGGTTAAACAAGTCAGGAGGAAATACTCTTTCCATGACAGAAGTACAACCAATTATAGGCATAGATTATGGGAGCTTATTGAAGGATTTGATGCCTTCAACATTCAGTTGATAGCACGTAGTAAGAACCAAACAACAAATTCCCTAGCTCAGGCAGCTAGTACTTTGCAGCCTTTGTCTCTTTCTGGATTGAAGTTTACTATGGCATTGACCTCAGTGCCTTTCGTGCCTGGCAATGTGATTATCTTTCAAGCATTTGAAAATGATAAACATATTTTGGATTTTATTACAAGTTTAGATGTCTTCACTTCTCATATTATTGATGAAGTTGAACCCCAAGAAGCAGAGATGGATTTAGAAGGGGTGATTAATTTGAAGACTAATACTATCCCAAAGGGAATGGTGTAGCTAGAAAGGATTTTTCATCTGGATAATGTCAGATATTAGGAGCAAGATGCTAAGGAGTCTATAAGTGGACAATGTGAAACATACATGTGGACTCAAGATGATATCAAAAATGTCTTCATTGGTAACGTGTCTACTCTAGAGGAGAGAAAAGGAATCATTGATGCTTTGCATATGTATCACAACATGATAGCCTAGAGTTATGAAGACCTAAAGACATATGACACTTCAATTATAACTCATACTATTCCTTTAAAGCTAGGAGAAAAACCTTTCAGGCAGAGGAAAAGGCCAATCAATGCTATGTTGGAACCCATAATTAAAAAGGAAGTGCAAAAGCTACTATCTACCAAAATCATATTCCTAGTTAGGAATTCAACTTGGGTTGCAAATCTAGTCCCTGTGAGAAAGAAAAATGGGGAAATCAGACTGTGTGTGGATTTTAGGAACCTTAATAAAGCATCACAAAAGGAGAATTATCCAGTTCCTTCGCTGCATTAAGTGCTTCAAATTGTAAATGGGTCTCAAATGATGTATTTTCTAGATGGCTACTCTTGATTTAACCAAGTTATGGTACAATATGAAGATAGGCATAAAACTACTTTCACCACAAACTGGGGAAATTTTTCCTACAGAAGGATACCTTTCAGCCTGATCAATGTTGGAGCTACATTCCATAGAGATATGGACATTTATTTTAAGGATATAATTGGTGAGTGCATCATAATTTATATGGATGATCTAACAATTTTCTCCAAGAAATGAGGTGATCATATAGTAGACTTATGCAAGGTATTTCAAAGGTGTAGAGAGTTTGGCATTTCTCTTAATCCAAAGAAGTGTATCTTCGGGGTTACTGAAGGAAAATTTTTGGGGCATGTTATCTTAAATAAGGTTATTGCTATTGATCCTGAACGAGTGGAAGCCATACTCAAGATTCAACCACCTAATAGCAAGAAAGAAATGAAATCATTTTTTGGGTAAGATTAACTTTGTATGAAAATTCATCACTGGATTTGTTGAGATAGTCAAGCCATTAAATGCCATGTTGAAGTAGGAAGATAAAGTTGAATGGAATGTAGAGGGTAAAGAAGCATTTGTAGAAATAAAAAGGGCCATTGCTGAAGCCCCAGTCTTGGTAAGTCCTGATTATTCTAAGCCATTTTACATATATTCATTTGCTTCTGATCACTCATGTGCTAGCATGTTGATCCAAAAGTCTAATCAAGGAAATGAGTGTCCCATACCATTTATGAGTGCACCACGGAAAGATGTAGAACTAAGGTACCCAAGTGTTGAAAAATAGGCCTATGCTTTGGTTAGGGCTGTGAAGAAATTTAGACACTATATTCTTAGGAACAAGGTCTTTGCAATAGTACCATATCTTGTAGTCAAGTTGTTGCTGATGCAAAATGAACTAGGAGAATGCAGGGCTAAGTGGGTGGCTATGTTGTAGGAGTATGATATTGAGATTCAGCGCATGAAATTGGTAAGAGGGTAGGGGCTTATTTGAACAATGGCAGAAATGGGCCTTGACCTTGGAGCTCAACATTATAATATTGAAGACATTTCTCCAAGGGATTGGTACGATGATATCATTCACTATCTTTTGAATCAATGGTGTCCAGATCTCCTTAATGTCATACAAAGAAGAGAATTGTGCTTGAAAAGTGATAGTTTCATGTTGAATGGAGCCATTCTGTACAAAAAGAAGCATGAAGGTGTCTACTTGAGATGCTTGGGAAAGCACAAAGCTAAAAGAGTCATGGCAGAGTTTCATGATAGATATGATACTGGCCATGGATCTACAACCTCCACTACAAATCAAATTCTTAGAGTAGGTTATTATTCACCCACATTGTTCAAAGATGCACATAATCATGTCATAACTTTCAATGTCTGCCAAACAATGGCTACTAGAGAGAAGTATTCAAAACTCCCACTTCAACCAATTTTTGAGGTAAAGCCTTTCGTATAGTGGGGGTTGGACTTGACAGGTCCAATCAATATGCCTTCTTCTACAAGCCACAAGTATATTCTTACTATTACTGATTATTTCACAAGATGGACTAAGGCTCTTGCATGCAAACAATATACTTCTGAAGTGGTATTCAATTTCTTTGAATCGGGTATTATCAACTACTTTGGATGTCTTATGTCTTTGGTTTGTGATAATGGTCCTACATTTGTATCATTTAAATTCTCTAACTGGGCCTTTGATCATGGAATTATAATTAAATTTGCATCCAATTATTACCCTCATGGTAATGCTCTGGCAGAGTCCTCCAATAAGAACCTCCTGACATTCATTCGTAAGTTGTTAGAAAGAAACCCTAAGGACTTGCATACCCAGCTTCAGTTTACTCTTTGGGCAGATCGTACAAGACACAAGACTTCCATAGGAACTTCCCCTTACCATCTGGTTTATGGGATAGAACCTGTATTTCCCATTCAGTAAAAAATCCCCACCTTGTAGTTCATTAATGAATATTATGATGAAGGGAATAAATGAGAAGCCAAACTTGTTGAACTATTACACCTTGAAGAAAAAAGAGATGAAGCCCTTGAAAACTTTTCCAAACATCAGGGTGTAGTCAAAAGATGGTTTGATAGTAGAGCTAAGGTTAAAGCCTTTCGAATCTCTGATTTTGTTATCTACTAGGATAAATCCCATGACTGTAAGGGAGAGCATGGTAAATTTGACAAACATTGGCTTGGCCCTTATCAGATTTTAGACATTTTTGGAGATAATGCTTTTCGCTTGAAAACCCTCACTAGAGAGGATATCTCACTACTTGTCAATTGGCAGTACCTAATGCATTATTTTCAATCTTGAGCTATCTACAACTCTCTTCTTGTACAAAGCTAGAGTAGGTTTCCCTTTCTTCTTTATTTTGTTTGTTTGTTGTTGTTGGTTAGTTTAGGTTTGCTTTTGCTTTGTTCTTGCATCGGAGGTTGTCTTGTTTTCTTTTTGGTGTGTTGCATCCATATGGAAATCATAGTATTATCTAGAATTGTTTTGAATATTTCTCTTACAAACTTCAATCATCCTTCCAAAGTTAGTTGGTGAAAGTTTTGTATTAGTGTCACATGTAGTAAATGCTCTAAGTGGATAAATCATGGGCTAGGTTAAATATGGAATGTATTTGGGTGTCACATCTTTACACACATCTTTAAAATTCTGAAGGGGCATAAGATCCTTATGAATTCTGGTTAGGTGCAAAATATTATTTCTACTTCAATGCCACTGTGGTTCTGAGCCCTGAGTGTGAACTCTGTCGTTCATAGGTTGAAAAGGAAAAAATGTAAAAAAAAAAAGAAAGAAAGAGAGAATATTGAAAATTAAAAGAGTGAATTCATCTTATCAGGAGTATTCAAGTATCTCTATCGGGGCTATCGACGTCTGGCTGGCAGTAGAGCTGGGAGGACCACAACGATAACCTAGTCAGGGCTATGGATGCCTACTTGCAGTGAGGCTCTATCCAAGTTGCTTTTGGAGTTAGAATCACTCATGTAGCCTAACCTGCCTAAATATTGGTTCCTATTTCAACTAAGGAAATGGGAATGAATACATATGCACACACTTTGACCTCAGTACAAGAAAGGTTTGCTTACTTGTGATTTTTGAAGCTCTACCAAATTGGTGACCTAATGTGAGAACTGACACCAGAGATTATGGTTTTTTGATTCCAGTTTACCACTGAAATGCTCTAGAGCATTTTCTTAGTAGGAGTCACCATTTGTTGTGCATTTTTTGCACACACGCCCCGCTAAAAGTAGGGACCCTCTTTCGCTTTTATTTTTGGAAGTTTTGGCCCTTTGATTTTGAGGATTTGGTTTCCTTGGCATGTGCCTAAATGATTATCCTACTAGTGCAAATCTCCTTTCAAGGAAACACTTTAAATTTATCTTGTGTTTTGGGACTTATTTTGGGTTTTTATCTGTTTTCAGGAAAATTCCCTATGAACGGAATTCCCTGAATGCCTTGAAAATCTGATCGAGGCTTCTTTGCATTATTTTTGGAAATTCTAGGACTTTGCGGAATTCCTTCATGCCTTTGGATTCCCGAGCCTGCTATCTTTTCATCGCATTTATACCTCTTGTATGATTCTGTAGCTTGCCTTATTGGGTTTAAATGGGATTTATGCTTGAAATTGAGTGATTTTTTTATTGAAGAATTTGAGAATACATGATTTCGAGTTTCCCTTGCTGAATTTCACATTTGAGCTATAATTGTTTGCTTTAATTAGATTTTTCTGGTGGTTGTACGCATTTGCTTGGACTCCAGGGTTTCTTTCCAACTGCTGCTATTTTGATTTCTTGGTTCTCATGGTATGTACAGGCTACCTTCTCTCTTAATAAATGACTTGAATTGCCATGTGGTTTGTCTATGTATGGTGTGAGTCAGCATTTTGATGTGGTAGAGGTTGGTAGTGGAGCTAGGGTTTTCGGTTTCAGTTTTATGCCCTTCCCTATAGCTCGCATTTCTTTCCTTCTACTTGGTTTAGATTTGATGTGGTCGATTGTTGCCCTATTCGATTCTTTGTTTGATTTCATGCTTGATGGATTGAGCTATAGTTTGACCTAGAAAATCCCTGACCATTGATAAAATCATGTCCTGGGTGATCTGAAACTTGTTGTCCATTATCCAATCATATGATCATCATGTCCTAACTAGGTTGTGGGAGAAGTTGTATGAAAGGTAGCAAAATGAAATTTGAATTGTATCCAAGCTATGCATTCATAGCCGCCTCTTAGGCTTCCCCTTTGAAATTGTCACTCTCATTGCTTGGGGTCATGTTGAATGAGTTTGAAACCAATGGTTATCTATCTAAAATCGAAACAAATCAAATCCAAGACTAAATCCCCAACTTACTAATTGTTTAATCAATTTGGACGAAATCATGCTGAAGTCAAAGATTTCAGGTTTTCGAACCTCACAGATTTCCTTCACTTTAGGACTTCCCCAAATTTTCATCACTTTATTAATTTCCTGAAAATATGCTTAAAACATGAAAATTATGCTGACTTCACAAAATTTCACTTCCTCAGGATTTTACTGAAACTTCTTTGGCCCTTCATTTTCTTGAAACTTGTGAACTCTTGCCATTCTCACAGATTTTCGTCCTTGACAGAATTCCCTAAAATCTTATGAAAATGAAGGATTGTGAGGTTTCATGAGCTATTAACTAATGATTATGTATCATGTGATCAATTTGAGTTATTTAAATTTGTATCATAATGTTTCTTAACTGATGGTGGTTGATTAAATGATTGTTGGAAGTTTTTTGTGATTGTTTTGCTGAATTTTGTCTAACCTAGAATTTCCTGGAATTCCTTTCTGGCCTAAATTCTGTGAGGTGACTAAAATATGAAACTTGAAAAAAGGAGGTCTTTATGAGATTCTAGGGGATTTTTTCATCATTGGAGTTGTCTTAAGGATGAATATATCATTTTATGATGGATTAACTTGAATTTCATCTTGTGATGGATCTTTATTGTAGTCTCTTTGTTGAATGTAGGTTGAATCAAGTCAGGTCATTGTTGGAAGAACCAAGGGCAGGGTAAAGGATTCAAGTACTAAAGGGTCTTCTTTCTCCAAGGAAGAAACGATTGAAATGGATATAAAGATTAGAATCCCAGAAAGCAAGCTAACTTCCATCTAGTCAGAGGTCACCGATAGAAATGTTGGGTTGTGGGATTATGAGGAATTCAAGGCAAGGATGGAAACACAAAACCTTCCTCTATTGGCTAGAAGGATATTGGTATCAGGGTTGACCCATGTAGCTGGATTCGATCCTACAATTCAATGCTATGATTTGGTGCTTGAATGCGCCAAACATTATGATAGGGGCACACAAAGGATAGTTGGTCCTAAAGGAAGAATAGTGACAAATATTAACCCCGTGTCTATAGCCCAAACCTTTGACATGCCTGATAAGTCTCATATAGTGTGTTTTGATATGAGTATAGCAAAGAATTATTATGATGAAGACACCATCAAATCACAACATGTCATCAATTCCTGGTTAGAGAAACCCAAGTCTCACTTCTCCAAGCTACCCAAGCAACTATTTAGAGCTAAGTTCAAGAAGGAATACTATGATGCTATCACACTCCTTAGTAGGGTGGTGGGATTGAAGAGTGCAGGTGTATTTGAAAACTGGATGTTCCATGTCATTGTGAGGATGGAGCAGAATATTGACTACCATTGGGAAGGAATTATAAGTGCAATGATACATGAACAAATGTGCAATGTCCTGTAGACAAAGACCTTCACAATGACCTCCTACTTGGTTTATGCACTTGCGAGGTTCCATCCGTACAAGGGGCTAAGCACAAGGGGTGTGCTAGGGCAAGATGTTATTTATGAGGTATACCCACAATTGCAGTTGGGTGGCACAAGTTATAGGAGGGTGAATGGTGCATTCACCATGTATATCACTAGGCTATTGCAGGGTACAGAGCATGTTCAGATCTCATATAATGCCAAGGAATTAATCAAGAGTTTTGGAGCTTGGTTTATCTAGTTCCCTACCTTTTCATACATCAAAATAGATGGTTTTCAGAGGGCTCCATACATACTCCCTAGATATCCCACATATCATATTATACTTCTAGAGGTCACAAGGCAGGTTTGTGATTTTTATGCAATTGTTAAGGATAAACACAAGACCGAATTTGGTGGTGATTTTCCTTTGAGAATAGGTGGTAATGAGGCTTGCCCTTCGATTAATTCAGGCCATGCTTCTGAGGAAGAAATGAGTACTTTGGGTCTCTCTTTCCATTCTAAGAGATCCAGATTTGATAGGAATGGTAAGGTACAGAAGAGGGCCAACAGGGAATACAACCATAGGGATGATGTAGAGGATTATTGCGCTAGCAATAAGGATGAATTTGAAATTATAAAAAAGAAGTTCTCCAAAATACCAATGAACTTGGTCTGGCTATATAACATAAAGGCCATTCGAGATCAGATTGAAGATGATGGAGAGTTGATTCAGGGCCATGAGTATGAAGCTTTGAAGGATAAACTAGTTGGAGAAATAGACTAGCTGGAGGAAGAGAAGACAAAATTAGAGTAGATCATGACTTCAGTTATCAAGTACACTAAGTTGTGGCTCAAGCACAAGATGTGGGAGTTGGAAAGTGAGGGTGTGCAATGCACCTATGATCTAATGGGAGATTTGGAGTCTCATTCCACTTCTGAAGAATCAATTGAGCAGGATCCTAAGGGTAAGGCTAAGGTGAGCTCTCCTTTCAAGATAAAGATTAAAGATGCTCAGGAAGAAGAGGTAGAAGGGGCGAAGAAGCAAAGAGAACCCATTGCTAATAAAAGGAAGTAGATTTCAAAGACAAAGAATCCTACAAAAGATGAAGCTAAGAAAGAAGGAAAAGAGGGTAGTGCTTCTATGCCTAAGAGAAGAAGAATAGTGAGATTGTCGCAGAAGGAGAAGGAATCCTCTAAGTCAGGGGATGAGGTTGAACCACTAGTAGTAAGTGTGGAAAGTTCAAGAGGGAAGACATAGGTTTACACAAGAAGATCAAGAACTCCCTCTCCCAAAGATAGTGTGCCAATGAGAAGTGCTCCCTCAGCTAGTCTTGCCATTGAGCATGATAATTTCCCTCTTTCTCATGAAAGTCATAGTGTACCAAGTGAATCTAAAGATGCAGAGGATCACCAAGATCAAGGAGAAGAAGAATTCCAAGAGGGTGAACTTTACAGTATGGAGGCAAAAATAGAGAGGATATTGCAGTCCCCTCTAGTGACTTATGAGGATTCACCTACAAGAAATGAAGAGGATAGGCCTCCACACAAAGAAGAAATTCCAATCAAGACTCCTTCACCAGGGCATGAAGAAGAAGAGCATGATAAGGGAGGTGAATATAGGATCAAAAAGATGCCTATAAAGAAAAATCTCAATGAGGATGTATCCAAGGTTAAACAAGATGTGGTTGGACAAGGTAATGTACAATCTGATTCCACTGTTCCTAGTTGGTTGTATAAGGAGTTAAAGAGTAAACAAATTATGGTAGATGATACTCCTCCTAATTGGGATGAATTATTGGCAAACATAGGAAAGGGAAAAAGAAAAGAAAAGAGCTAAGGTTATCTCTAGGATTGAGAAAGATGAAGCTAATTAACAGGGTGATTCACATTACCACCCCTGTGCTAGATAATAATAAAGATGAAGTGACTAGTAAAGATTATAGTGTACAAACTGTCAGCTTGGGATCCACCTCTATGATGTAGGAAGTTGAAGAATTTGAAGGCTCCTCTGCTGCTATTTTGAGCAGATTAAAGAAAGAGGTGCAAGATAAGCAGGATTTGAAGAAGGAGAATGATAAACTTAAGAGGTATCAGTAGGACTTGATGAAACCCTTACAATCCATCAGCTCCTCATCATCTGCTCCAAGTTTTTTACCATAAGAGACAATAACTAAGTTGGAGAAGATGAAAACCACTATACATGCCTCAATTAATTGGTTGCAAGGAGTGTAAGCTAAAGGAGATAATGTCATCAAAGATATCCTTTGAATGAGTGGAGACGCTATGAGATTAATAGAGTGGTTAAAGAATGTACTAGCTCAGGATAAGGAGGATGTGGATCTTTTGTTGCAGAATACTAAAACCATCATGGAACATACTGAAGAAAAAATAGTAAGTGATGGAATTCTTCCTTCTCCCAAAGCTACAAAACCCTAGGAATGGTATGAAGTTTTGCAAATAAGGCAAAGGGTTTTAAAGAAAGTGCATAAGAAAGGGAAGCAAATTGAGGACACCCTAACTGAGATCTACAACAAGTGAATTTATTTATTTGAACTTATGAAAAAAAGAAAAAGGTTTGCACCAAAACATCTAAACTTGGGGCAATTGAGAAAATGGTGGCCTGATGTATATTCTCTAGTCAACGAGGACCCAGTTAATGAACATCAGTTAGATGATGCAACCACATACAATGCAGTAATGGATAAGTATCAAACCATGAAAGTGGATTGAGATAAGTTTGTAAAGCATTCAAGAGAGGACATTAAGTCCATTAAAAGAAGAATTAAAGTATCAGTTATTCCACCTATAGCCAACTTGGAGAGGATATATTTGATGGTGCAGGATAAATGGAATGAGACAAGGAAAAAGGGGAGACCTATTAATACAATGCCTCACCAGAATTTGTGCTTCCCCATTATTTCTCTTCCTCCTTCACATGCATTGGAATGAGCTATGTTGGAGATCCCAAGCCGACCTGGATGGAGTAATAGAATTTAATGCATACTTTACTTTATTTTGAATTCCACTTGGCCGACTTGTTTTAGGGGCCAATTGTTTTGTAACCCTATTTGGGCCAACATATGATGTAATCTCTATAAATAGGGTTAGTGCCTCATTTGAAGGGCTAAATAGTATTCCATTGGAGTGAGCGAATTAAGCATTAGAGCAAGGAGTTAGTAGTTAGGATACTTTCATAGAAAGTGTTGTAACAAAAGACTGGAATTGTTGCTACTTTGGATGATTTAATGCAAGTAAAGACATTATGATTTGGTGCCTTTTAGGTGTTAATTTTACCTAGCATGGTTCTTGTGATTATATCTTTTGAAATTTATTGAGTTTATTTGATACATGTTAGGTTTAATGTTAGATGACTTAATGGTGTTTATGATTTGATACTTGAAGTGTTGCAGCAATCTCTAGTCCATACTTTTTGCAGCTAGTTGACTGTTAGTTGTTTTGCAAAATTAGCCTGGACTTTGATACTCATTGTACTTAGTTCATTTGTGAATTCTTGTTCATTTCAATTACAATAGGGTTGATTGGATAAATGTTCATGACTTGAAAATATTTTGTGCCTTAGAATATTGCACTATTTCTATAAGAGGGTATGTGCAGGATCATCATGGAAAAAACAGGCCCTTAAGTGGCAAAAAATTCAAAAAAATTAGAGTTACACAACTTGATGTAAAAATTTGAATAAGTTATCTATATTATTTCAAAAATATGTAAGAATATAATTTGTAGAAAATTGAATGTAGTTTCTAAACTACTAGGTTTTAAAAAAGAAAAAACTTATTTGGTGAAAATTTGAAATTTCAATGTAGTGGTACTTAAATTTCAGGCAAAAAATAAGAAGTGGGTGTCTTTCTAACCACCTAACCAAAATAATATGATAATATTTTTTTATAATATTTTAGATATAAGTAGAGGACTCATGCCCCAATGTGATGCATATTTTTTTGTAATTTTTTCCAAGTAAATAATTAATTATGAATTTTTTATTACAACTTTTTAAAAAATATAAAAACTCGTATGTCTGAACACCTTAACTTGGTCAAAATTTCATGAAATTCAATTTTTCTTTTTTTAATCCTATAGTATGCGAAGCATAGAATGTGACGCATGTTTTGGATTCAAAAAATGTGATACCATTTGAAAGCTATAGATGTTTTTCAATCAACCTATCAATCAGGACTTTAAGTGTAATTGAATAGAAAATGAATAATAATTACTTATTAAATTCAAAGTAAAGAATAATTTATATCGGTGGAAAGCTAAGAATCTCCTTTAAAAACCCTTTTTCGTTTCATCAATTGTGGGTAAAAAAATAGTCATCAACCACATACCCATCATATTGCCACTTTTTGGCCCATCATGATCCTGCACATACCCAAGATTGCAGATTTAGCTGGGTCAAGCAGGAATTAGTTTTTGAGGGATTGGTCCATTTCAAGTATTTTATCATTTGCATTGTTAATCTTAGAATTATAAATTAATCTTAAAAATATCTCTAAAATTCTTATCTTTTTCTATTTCTTTTATTATCTAGGTTAGATTTAGGATTCGAACTATCACCATATTGCTAGAACTGATAAAATTAAAGATTCAACATTTGCTTGTAGTAAGGTCCCTTTATGATTACCAACATTTTCACATTTATCACTGAGTTGTTTATGAATTTTGAAGACTTGACATTAGAGACCTTGGGGTTATCTCTTGAGGCTTGCTGATAGAGATTTTCCTTTTAAGAGAGATAGGATACTTGTATCTTGTCTGAGTTGTTGTGCAGAAAAAACCATCAACACTGTGCACTAGATGAGTTATGTATAATTTTTTTTGAGATGAATTCAATTGATAGGTTCTTTAAATAGGTCTCCTTTTGGTTTAGATAACCGATATGCTCTAGATGCATAGACTAAGACAATGTCAAAAGGACCTATCCATTTAGGTTCAAATTTTCCTTTCTGTTCCCAATCTTGTTAATTGTGAGGACTCTCTTTTAGTACCAAGTCACCAACCTGAAATGTTATTGGTATTACCTTGTGGTTATAGCTCCTTGAAATTATTTTTTGATAAGCTTTTAGATGATCAATAGAATGTTGATTATTTCCATCTAACAATTCCAACTCCTATAGTTTGAATAATCGATAGTCTTCATCTGAATTGATTCCTTTCAATGACACTCAGAGTGAAGGTAACTCAACCTCAATAGGTAAGATGGATTTTGATCCATAGAAAATGACATATGATGTGGCTCCTATAGGAGTACATATGCTAGTATGGTATGCCCACAAGCTAGGTTTAGTTGAACATGCTAGTCATGTCCAACATCGTTGACAATTTTCTTGAAGATTTTGAAAATGGTCTTATTTGAGGCTTTTTCTTGGCCATTCCCTTGAGGATAATAGGGTGTGGAAAATTGGTGTTGGATATGGAATTTTTCACAAATTTCTTGTACATCTTGGTTTTTGAACGGTCTACCATTGTTAGTGACAATGGACCTAGGGATTCCAGACCAACAGACAATGTAGTTTAGGATGAAAGAGGCAATTTGTTTACCAATGATTATGGTTAATGGGACAAATTCAATCCACTTTGTGGTTGTGATTATGAATTTATGTCTAGTAGAGGAAGATAGATGAATCTTATCAACAAGATCAAGTCCCCATTGGCTGAAAGGCCAGGTCGATGTGAATGGTTGCAACTCCTGAGCCAGTGCATGTATGAGATTTCCATGGACTTGATACTTATTGCACTTCTTAAAAAATTGAAAAGATTATTTCTCCATGTTTAGCCAATATTCCCAAGCATATGAGGTTTTTAGCTAGAGTAAGACCACTTGAATGATTACCACAAATACCTTCATGAACTTCGCATAAGGAATTTTCATATTCATCACGTTCAAGACATCAAAGAAGAGTACCATCGAGACCTCGTCAATAAAGTGTATCAACTATCAGGGTGTGTCAGATGCTTGACGGATAAAGTTCCATTTTTGGTTCTAGGATAGATCAAGTGGAAGGGTATTATCTCTCAAATAGGTGTAAATCTTCCCATAGATTGAAGAATCAACATCAACTAGATGGCACATAACTTGGGATTCAGGATTATCATATGCGAGATTAAACAATTGTTCTGCCATGAATTCATAATGAATTTATTTTTCTGGTATTTGTAAAATAGAAGCAATGGTTGCCATCGAATATACAACTTTGTTGTCTACTCTTGGAATTTTTTCAAACTTAATCTCAACAAATTATTCTTGAAGTCATATATCATTCTCTTGTATGGCATCAACTTGTCATCTTTTGTTTGATAGTGATCATTAACTTGATTTATGGCTAATTTGAGAATATCTATAAACTTGTAATTCTGTGATTTTCCATTCCACTACTACCTTGATACCAATGATTAGTGCCTCATATTCAACCATGTTATTAGTACAAGAAAACATCAACCTATAATATTTTGGGATAGTGTGTCCTTGAGTAACAAATAAGATTCCAACACCAGATCCATGTTGAGTCTAAGACCCATCAAAGTATAATATCCAATGTTGTGTTTTCATTGTGAGGACATCTATATCTGGAGATTCAATGTGCATAGGATGGTCATCTTGAAACAATGCTTTAGCTAAATAATCTTCTATTACTTCTCCCTTGATTGCTCTTCTATCCACATATTGGATGTCAAATTCACTCAATATCATCACCCACTCTACTAATCTTCCTATTAAATTGGCTTTGTTGAGTAGATATTTTAATGGATTTATCTTGGCTATTAGTTTAATGGTATGTGTTAACATATAGTGTCACAATTGTTGAGTAGCAAACATCGTTGCCAAACAATCTTTTTCAATGAATGTATAGTTAATTTCATAGCCACTTAGTGTTTTTCTAATGTAATAGATGGAACTTTATTTTCCTATAGAGTCTTCTTGTGCTAGCAAATATCCCAAAGATAACTCAGTAGTTTCTATGTAGAGTAGAAGTGGTTTTCCCTCTATTGGTGGTACCAATATAGGGGGATTCATCACATATTGTTTCAATTGATTAAGGGCAGCTTCATATCTTTCATCCCATCTAAAAGAAACATTAGTGTGTAACAAATGAGTAAAAGGATGACTTTTGTCTGCCAGTTGTGTGATGAATCTTTCGACGGATTGGAATCTTCCTTGTAAAGATCTTAGTTGGCTAATGTTCTTAGGAGGTGAAATTTCCACAATTCCTTTGATTTTTTCTAGATCTACTTCGATACCTTTAGCTGAGACTGTGTATCCTAAGAGTTTTGTTGATGTTATTCCAAATACACACTTCTTTGGGTTTAAACACACATTGAATTTTTCCAATCAGGTAAAGATTTTATCCAAGATTTCTAGATGTCCTTCCCTGGTGAATGACTTTTCTAGCAGGTCATCCACATAGTCATCAATGAATGTGTGCATCATGTCATGAAAGATTGTTGCCATTGCACATTGATAGGTGGCTTCAACATTCTTTAATCCAAAAGGCATGACATTCCAACAAAATGTACCCTATGGGTAGGTGAAAGTTGTTTTGTCTTGATCCTTTGGTGCAATCTTGATCTGATTATAGCCTAAAAAATCATCCATGAGTGATAGCATAGCATGTCCTACTATTAAATCCACAATGATGTCTATACTAGGCAAAGGATATTCATCCTTTGGAAAATCCTTGTTAAGATCCCTAAAATCTATGCATATTCTAATGTTTTTGTCTAGTATGGAGACTGGTACAATGTTTGAAATCCACTATGCATAGTCAATTTTTCATATGAACCCTGCATCTAATAATTTTTTTAATTCTGCTTTCACACTAGTAGGGTGATGTGTGGATGCACTTTTCTCATTTTCTCCTTTACTAGATTTACTTTAGGTGCTATGGATAAATGATGCATTATTAAATCTGGATCTATTCCTAGCATGTATCATAGGACCAAGCAAATTTGATTTGTCTTTCTTCAAAGAATTTGGTGAAATTTGGATTTTCTTGCTCTGTCATTGATGTCGTAAAGTGTATGGTCTTTATTGTTTCTACAGTACCAATGTTTATGGATTGTGTAAGCTCAACCAATACTGAAGATCTTTCTTGATAATGCTCAGGAAGAGTGTCAAATTTCTCATCCTTCAATGCCTTAGAGAAGTTTTCACCATTGGATATGCTCTTTCTTTTTTACCTTTTCATGATCTAATATTGCCATTGCATGGTTTAAACCATTAGATTGATTTTTTGTATTCTTTATTTTTTAGCTAAGAGATTTGGAACTCCCCTTGTTTGAAGCTTTTTTATGAAATTCATTGGTGGAACTTGTTTTTGGATTTTCAAAACAAAGAAAATTGACAATGGCATCATCATCTAAAAAGATAGGGATATCAAGTAGCTCGGTTTGTTCCTAGTCAATGAGTTCAGGATGTATCAATGGTAAGGAATTATTGGATTGGTCAAGATTAAAGGCAGTGAGGGTCATGATGGAAACATTTTCAAGGTGTTTGATAGCAATGTCAATGTCTATAATGTTTGATCATCCTCACTAGAGTCATCAATATGTAATGATCCAAATTAAAGTGGTCTAGACCCTAAACTTTGTCTCTCCAGACATATGGGTTCATACATCTTTATCACATTGATTTCTTTGTCTTGACAAGATTCTTCAGATAGTGAATCACATTCATATTCATTTGAGTCTATTTCAGAACTAGCTTGCAATTGGAGAATTCACTCACAAATCTTCTGAGTGGCTTCTTCTTTTGTCTCTTCTTTGTATCCTAATCCTGTCTTGTATTTTGCATTGATTGTGATATGTTGAATTGGTTCCACAATACCTTATTTTCTTTTTCCAATAGGACCTTTTCCTTCATATCCCATCTTTTCTAAGAATGTGAATCCTTTACCATATTGCTCTGTTGGTATATTGGAAGTTTCTTCTTGGGATGCTTATTCATCTTTGTAAAGCCACTTTGGAATGTCTTTGTCCTCAAATTCATCAACTAGAGTACTTGCTTTTACAAATTTACCATCAAAGATCATGATGGGTTGTGAAGATTGTTGTTTAGATGTTGATGGTTGTCCATATGATTTTGGAGAAGGTAGTAGTTGTGAGAGACATAAGGATTGCTCAAAAGAATACTTACCCATGCCTTTATCTTTCAACTAGCTCTTTTTCTCAAACTGTTTTGAAAAAGAATTGAGTTGGCCTTCATTACTGGAGGAAATAGAATCACCAATGTCTTTATATTTCAACTAAACCTTCTTCTCAAAATATTTTGAAAAAGAATTGAATTGGCCTTCATTACTTGAAGAAATGGAATTGAGAGCTTCTTTGTTGTGTGGTACAAAACCATCTTGGATTTTCTTGAGAGTGTTGCAATATTGGGGATTATTAGAGTCTGTTGAAATCGTGATATCTTGTCCATTGTAAGGGAATTTCAAGCATTGATGGTATGTTGATGGAACTGCTTGCATTTCATGGATTTAAGGATGACCCAAGAGTATGTTGTATGTCAAATCTTTATCTAAAACTTGCTAGATTATATCCTTTTGAATTGGTCCCACTTGAATTGGCAATACTATCAGTCATTGAGAGGATTTTTCTTCATCATCATAAGCTTTTATGGTGATATTTCTTCTTGCATCTATTGCATTTTCTTAAAATAACAATGCACGGATAAGCTTTAAGGTGCATATATTTAGACCAGTTCCTCCATCTATTAAAACATGTTTGACCTAATGTTTATGGATTGAAACCTCAATATGGAGTGGTGCGTTGTGTGGATGAGTATGGGATGCATCATCATTTTCTGAGAATGATAGACAATGGGGTGCAATTAAATGTCCCACCATGGCTTGGAATTGAAAAACTTCCAAATTAGTTGGTACTATGGTGTCCACTAAAGCTTTTTCTAGAATTTCCTTATGGGCTGGTGAAATTTTAAGAAGTTTGAGTTTGGATATCTATGCTAGAATATTTTGCAATTGATCTACTATATTGTATTGATTCAAAGGAGCAATAGGTGTTTCATATGTACTACCCTTCAATACCAATTTGGATTGTCCTCTTATGGTCACATTTATTGGTAAATCATCTTGTTTATCATTGATTTTGATGACATTGATTTGATTATCAGTTGCAACAATGTCTTGTTTATCCTTGAAGTTAATGTCATTGATTTTATTATTAGCTCCAACAATGTGAAGGATGGTATTATCATAGAAATAATTCACATTCTTCCCATTGTCAAAGATGATTCTCCTGTTTCCTAGTTGGGTAGAGGGGTTTTAAATTCTCCATAATTGACATTTGTTTGAGGTCCTTCTATCAATATTTCACGTCTGTCTATCAATTCTTGCACCAAATGTTTTAATTGCATACAATCATTTGTTTTATGACCTTTGTTTCTATGAAAAGCACAGTAATATGCATCCCTCCACCATGATGGTTTAACTCTTGGTTCAAAATCTCATGCCTCTAGTAATGTTATGAGTTTGTGTGCAAGAAGCTCTTTTAATGTTGATTCAAGTGATTTCCCCAAAGGTGTAATTTTTCTTTGATGTGGTGGTGGAGCTAGTTTAGATTCACTATTGTTTTGATTATTTTTGAGTGTAGTACCTAATAAATTGAAGACTAGTTTTACGTTATGTGTATCAGTTGCACCATCGCTACCAAAATTCTTGTTTCTTTTCCAGAATTTGGATTTTTTGTTTTTGTTATGATGATGGGAAGAGTTAGCAAAGTTTGTTCCTTCATTACATATTTTTAATACTCCTCTTTTATCCAAGGCTTCCTCAATCTTATGTCTGTTTTCAATCAACTTTTCAAAGCTAGGTGGACACTACAATTGGAGTCTATAACTCATCTCACTATTGATATTACCAATAAATATATCCATCTTTTTTTTAGGTATAGGACAAGAATATCTAACAAATAATCATCTCCATATTTGTAGGAATGTAAGAAATGATTCACCATTTTTCTGTTTTGTGTTACAAAGATCGTTCATGGTTATTTCATGTTGAATGTTGTATGAATATTGGGAGATGAATTTATTTACTAGCTCTTCAAATGATCTAATACCTGGTGGGAGTTTTGAAAACCATTCCATGCATTGACCACCTAAACTTCTTGGAAATAATCTCATTAGATAGGTTTCTTCATGTGAAAATTCCAAACTCATGGTGCAAAATTCTCTTACATGATCTTGAGGATCATTTTTTCCATTGTATTTGACATATTTTGGGAGTTCACAATTTGGTGGAAAAGGTCTCATGTTCATATTTTTGTCAAATGGATAATGTTATATGTCTTGCAACAAATGTCTCTTGGTTGTCCCTATTTGTATGTCTTGGATCTATTGTTGAAGATTTTTTATTTGTTGAGTGAAAGCATTCATAAGATATGTGATTCATGAGTTAGCTTCTATTTTCTTAGGAACTCCCTTCAATTGGTTTACATCAAAATCATTGGGAATTTTTACACCTTGATTTTCTAGCATCAAAAATTATTTCTCTCCATCTTTTTCTAGAATTTTTTCCATGAACTTGTGAAATTTAGGGTCTTGTTGAGATTGTTGAATGTCCTCATCAGTTATCTCATCTATTTCAGGTTGGTGAAATCTGTGAAAAGTATTTTCTTCTCCTTTTACTATGATGGTTCAGGTTTCTATTTCTTTTTCTCTGAGTTTTTGTTTATAGGATCTTGTTAAAATGGGCATGCAAGTGATAAAGGTTTTGGTATACTTTGATATTTGTTTTGGGAGTGACAATTAAATACCTAAGTCAAATAGGATGATGGATCCTATTGATGAGACTAGGAAAAAATTGATGTACATGGTTTGTTTCATGATGAAGGATGATAGATCTTGATAGTGAAACTTAGCTAACAATCAAAGATGAGATTGATGATTAGGCACTTTAAGTTGTTTGATCTAAGTTTAGCTAAAGAGATTGCACTTGCAAAAGCTAGTTTCTTCAAGTTTAAACCAATGTTCTAATGAGGAATGATCTCTACTCTAAAAAGGGACCCCAAATATGACTCTAGTTGTCATAAAAAAGTTCAATTTAGCTCTTTGTTTGAGTATCAGGTGAATGCGCTAAAATAGGTTGCAGATGCACTAGAATAAGGCTTGGATGCTCTAGACTATCACTTAAATGCATTAGAATAGAAATCTTATGTGCTAAAAGATGAGGTAAATCCGCTAGAACAAACCCTATATGCACTAAAAGATGGGATGAATGCGTTGAAACAAACCCTATATGCACCAGAATATGAACTCAATGCACAAAAATGGGAATTTTATGCACTAAATTAGAAATGTCACCATTTTTTGAAAGTTTTTCTAGTTTTTCTTGTTTTTCAATTAGTGAATTGAGTGTTTTTGATGGATGATCTTCTGAATAGTGATTTCAAACACATAATCAAGTAGTAAAAAAATTGTTTCATCCTATGATCTAAACATCAAGTGTATGTTCTAGGATTTGGTTTGATCCCCTTAATTTCCAATGGTATTGAACAATAGCAAATAGATTAGTTAGAATTCTAATTTCAAGGGTCATTAATAACATCATAGCCCACATCTTAGAACTATGTCAGCTTACACAGTTGTGTCACCCCCTAGAGGGCACCCATGTTTTTTCCTTTTCCAAGTCTTAACCAAAAGTCAATTCCTTCGCTTTTGGCCAGAAATCCCTGGTAGTTATATGGTGAGTATCTTGTGGTAGATTCTTCCCTCCCCTTGCACTATGAATATTATAATGTTCGGGAACAGACTCATCTTGGATACTATACTTAAAGTTCTTAGTAAGGGTTTATGTTTAGTGTGGCAAATGATAAACTCCCTCGGGAGGCCTCCCAACCTTTAGAACAAAGGCTTTGGGGATGGCTATCAATGCACACTGTTGTTGAATGTGACTTTCACCATGATTCACATTTGATTATAGTGGGTTGGAATGCTTGGATTTAGTTGTTCCCACTTAGGTCATTCCCTTAGGATGATTTCATTTTCCCACTAAGGCAGGCCTTCTAAAGGTGCTATTGCAATAAAATGAAAGAGTGAGTTTGGCATTTTGGTCACCCAGTAAAGGGGAGAGCATAGGCCTATCACTTTGTAAACACAACGTACATGGTGTTTATTAACCTTGTAATTAAACTAGATGCCTAATTTAATCAAAGGAAAATAACTCCAGCCCCTACAAACATCATTAATATTCTTAGATATTTCTTTGATAGCGTATAAAGCCCCTGTAAGACAGAAAGATACCAAGCAGTCCCCAGAATTTTAAATTTCTACAAATAAAGGTGTATGTGCTAAAACAAAGAGCATATGCGCTAAAATACTTAGTATATGCTCCATTTAACACCCTAAATGTGCTATTCTAGAAAGCAAAAAAGGAAAATCAAAATTCTTTGTATGTGCTGAAAGGGAAGGTATATGCACTAGTATGGGTTGTTTATGTGCTATAACAGAGCTTGGATGTGCCAGAAGTCACCACCTATGCATTGAAACATGCTTTAGGTGTGCTACATCAAAATTCACAAATGAACTTGTTGACGAAAACTTGCCATAAAATATTAAAAATAGAGCTAGGCCCCACGATGGGTGTCAATTTATGTGTGGTATAAATAATAAGCAAGTAAACCTATACAACACACCAATGAAACATTATATCAAGGAATTCAAATGATAACCGAATTAAAACCAATAATTCCCCAATGGCATCTCATTGTCCTTTATCTCCAAGGATTATTTTAAGTCATTTTTCTCTTAGATTGTTTGTGCACGTGACTTTCCAAATGACAACCTGAAGAATGAGATATGATGGAAATTCAAGAGATTTTTCCTACATTACATGATTGTTAAACTAGCTATAGATGATTTGCAAAGATAATGATGCTGCTATGATATTGTTGTATGAAAATAATATGATGAAAACTACTGTAATTAAGATGCTACTAATGAAAATTCCATGATTAAACTACTTGATGCTAAAATAAAAATACTAGAATGATAATGCTAAGATGATAATGCTAACTAAAATTCTACAGAGTGTAATTATGCTTAGCTCTCTCTCTAAGGATCCTTCTTGTTGTAAATGAGGGTCTATTTATAGATTTTCCAAGGCATGAGCCTCAGTGGCAAGAATCAATGGTCTAAATTCAATCTGGAGAATGGATGGTTGAAGATGAAGAGGTTAGAGAGAAAAGGGGAAGTGTGTTCCCTTTAAAATAACAAACTACCAAGTGTGAAAAAGAATAAAATGAAGATGAAGGCCAAGTGTCCCAAATTTGTCAGAATTTGTTGAGGATAAATTCCAAAATAAATATTAGAGATATTTAATTTCTTGAGACACATGATGAGGTGGAAGGTGGAAAGAATTTAGTAGAAATGTGCTTAAATTCAAATTTAAAATTCAAATTTAATGAGAGGAGGTTAATTAAATTAAAAAAACTAATTGAATTTGTTCATTTAATTAAGACATGAAGAAAATGACTTAGGATAAGAAGAATTAGAGAAAATGAACCATATAAATAAATTTTTCAATTTATCTACATTAGTAGAAGAATTAAAGATTATTAATTAAATAACCTGTATTTAATTAATTCCTCTAGACAAAATTTGAGTGTATACAAAAGGTACTATATTCTCAGCTTGTTTTTGAGAACCAGTATCTCTTCTTCTTTCAAAAGCTATGAGAGGTACATTCTTAGTCAATTCTTCTCCATGTAAGATCAATTGCTCAACCCTTTCGATAGGATCTTTTATTTCGTGAAAGGCTTCTACATATAATTGATTATTGCTTCTCCTCCAAGCCTCTGCCATAACTATTTTGTTGTATGTAGCCTTCCTTGTCATCACTTGAGTTTCATCATAATTTCTAGTGACATCATCCATGAAGAACTCGTGTTCATATATTTTCAGTTTCTATGATATTTTGGCATCATGAATAAAGTGCTCAAGGTCAAATTTCTCCCTCTTGTTCCCTAATGGCATGCCACAATAATCTATCTTGTTGCTAATTGACTCATACCCTTGATCAACAATAATGATGAAATCACCAAAACATAAAGTAGAAGGCATGAGAGATTGGATTTCATAGCTTTTGAGGTACATGAAGTCTGAAAAGGCCAATTTCCTCACAATCTCTATGTATGCAACCCTATCTAGTACAGTCTTAGGTAGTAAAAATGGGGTTGCCTTGAATCCATATACTCCTATCATAGTATAGTCTTCAAATGCATATCAGTCCCCCAAATTTTGGTTTATCTTTCCCTCATGGTTTTTCTCCTATGGCCTGAGAAATCTTTATATCTCTGGGGACAAATTGTAATCACATTTATGGCCAAGCAACTTGTACAAGGGTTTGAAAAAATATTCTTCAAAACATAAATAGTGGGATCTCCCACATCTACTATCCCATATGGACGTCCACATCTAAACTGGTCTATAATTTTCATCACTATCCAAATATTTCATTCTTAACTCTTCTCCCCACATTCCCGTTTCCTGCCCTTCATATAATATCATATGCATGAGTAGAGAATAATGCTTGAATTTGATGGCATCACTACTATTCTTAATAACAACAAGTGAGGTATTAATGACCTCAAAAAAGTATTTTGCATAGTCATAAGGCCTAGCATCTTGGCTTTGGATATCTACGGCAAAAACCAAGGGAGCTATAGCCATCACAATAGGAGCATCAATTCCTAGGACTTGGCCAGTTGAATAGTAAGTATACTAGTAGCATTCTTCAAATGAATCCACAAGAAATGGGTGTTTCTCATCACTAGAGAATCTTCTAAGTTGGTTTCCTAGGCCCTTGGGTCTATGCAAAGGTAATTTTCACCTCTTATAGCTTGCATCTTGGTGCAGGGGAACCAAAGAAAATTCATGTAGATGAGGTCTTAAGTTAGGTTTTTGGTGTTTGAATCTTTTGAAATTGAAAATAAGGTCATAGTAGACAACTTTCTTATGTAATAAGTCATTTTGAGGTTGTTTAGGGTCAGGTTATCAAGTTTGGTGTCATTCTTGCAAAAGTTGCTAAGTCTTGTAAATGTTGTCAATATGCAAAAATTGCAAAAATGTACTATGTGGGAAGACCAACGGTCATTGGAAGTTTAAATGTTAGTTGGGTTAGTTGATTAGTTAGTTTTGGGTTGGGAAAATTTTAAATAGGGTGGAAAAACTTGATGTAAGGGTTCTAAATTGGTTTCGAAGAAGAATTCAATAAACAAAATTCAGTTTCCTTTTGAATTCTTTGGTAATATGTTGTTGCAGAACCTTGTACGGGTCCGTACTATGCCAAATTCATCTGAAACCTTCTGTACTAGATAGATATATGTGTTAAGAAGGGTTTTACTTTTTTTTGGTTTGATATTATAAAGAACCATATATTTTACTACTAATTTTCTATACGCGACCAAAGAACTCAAAATTTGGGATTTTGAGGGTGTAAAATGGGTATTTAGGCTATTTCACCTAGTGAATCTTGAAAATACTTGGTGGAATGGCATAAATAGATATAGGATGTTGTTTTATGAGGTTTCTAAGAGTAGGGGAGGCTATTTGAGGGCTTTGGAATGATGCCCAAGGGTGAAAATGTGCAAGTTTTGAGTCAAACTTGATGGCTAAGAATGGTAGGTTGATGAAATAGCATTGGAAAATTGTGGGAGAAAGTTTGTAAAGCATCTGCAAGCTATATGTGATGATTTTGAGAAACTGGTGAGGTGAGAAACGTTTGTAGATTGGAGTTTCAATAAACCCTCTTGAAATAAGCCTAAATGAGGGTTTTGTGTCTTGGTGAGCTCTGGATTGTTTCTTTGGATAAAAGTTGTGTATTGTAGGCATTTGTAACCTAGTTGAGGCATATTCAAAGAGATTTGGGGTTGGTAGGGTGTTTAAGTTGGTGTTTCTTTGTAAATTAAGGCTAACTAGGGCTCTATTCAACATACCAGTCATTTTTAGGGAAGGAAGGTATGGAACAAGTATATGAGATTTTGAGGTATGTTAAAGAATGTCCAAATGGGTATGTGGAATGTTATTTGGTTTGTGGGTTTGATGAGTATTTTGGAAGATATTCCCAGTTTCCTCTATTTGGATGGCTACAAAACAAATTGAAGGAATTGTGAGTTGATCATTCAATTAGAGTTTTGAAGGGTGGAAAGTTGTTTGAATCACTTTGTATTGTGATTTTGGATGTTTTCCTCCTTGCTTTGCATCAATTAGTATCAGAGCATAAATATTATATCTTTTTAAGGTGAGAAGTTACAAATTGAAGAAGGAAAAGTGGGAAGTTGAGGAGACAAGATGCCTCCAAAAGGGAAACCGTTGCTATCTAGAAATGAGTGAATTTAATGAAAATCATGTTAGGGAGATGAGAGAGTTGAAGGAAATTCTTGCTACTCTGGAAACAAGGTAGAAAAGAGGTGTATACATGGGTGATGAGAATGACTTCGAGGAAGAAGAAGAGGAGATTGAAGAAGAAGAGGAAGAGGAGTTGGATCCTAATGATCAAAGGATGGATAAGTTGCCGAGAGAAGTCAAGGATGATAGAAACAAGGTAAAGATTGATGTTCCTAAATATGGAGGTAATTTGAATAGTGAAGAATTCATGGATTGGATTACAACACTGGATAATTACTTTGAGTGTGAAGATGTTCCAGAAGAGTAAAGGATAAAGATTGAAAAATCAAAGTTTAAGGGCCATGAACTATTATGGTGGGATTATGATCAATCTGAGAGAAGAAAGAAAGGTAAGTCAAATATTGTTTCTTGGGACAGTATGGTGGCTAAAATGAAAGGTAAGTCTTTGCCTTCTGATTATGTTATTCAAATGCTTAGGAAACATCAAGGTTTGAAAAAAAAGGAAATGGATGTTAAAGAATATACTAAAGAATTTTACAAGTTGAGTATAAGGTTAGGTCACATGGAGAATGAAGTGGAAAAGGTTGCTAGGTATTTGAGTAGATTGAGATTCAACATTCAAGATGAGCTAACCTTGGTAAATCCAAGAACAATTGAGGAATGCTATCAAATGGTAGTAAGGGTTGAAGAAAAGGTCAAGAGAAGGAAAGATAAACAAACCAAGGGTAGAGGAAACACATCAAGAGGAAGATGTCCATTTTATACTTCAAGACAATCAAATGAAAACCAAGAAGATGCAAACAAAGGCCAAGAACGAGTTGTTGGTCAAATAGTTAGTAGATCAAGCTTTAGAGGTAGATTTAGAAGTCAAGGAAGAGGCTCTAGTGGATTCATAGGAAGGTGCTATTATTGAAATCAGTTTGGTCATCAACCATGGTAGTGCAAGGAAGAACAAGCTTCTAGTACATATGGCAGTGAAAGGAGAAGTGAAAAGATGGTACAATTGGTGCAAGAAGATGGAGATGAGAGTGTTAACTCTCCAATGCAATATGTTGCTCTAGAAGTGGGAGAATCTTTAATGGTGAGAAGACAACTCATGAAAGCATCTAAGGAGAAGGAATCTACACAAAGAAGGACATTATTCAATACCACCTACAAATGCAAAGGTAAGGTATGCAAAGTTGTTGTAGATTCAGGGAGCACTAATAATATGGTGTCTATATTTGAAATGGTAGATAAACTAAAATTGGAGAAAATTGGACTCATGAAACACCTTATAGAGTGTCTTGGTTGAATGATGAGAAATAAATTTTGGTTAATGAGCAAGATTTGGTTGAGTTTAGCATTGGTGGGTATAAGGAAATGATTCTTTGTGATGTTTTTCCAATGAATTGTTATCATTTGTTACTTGGATGACCATTGAAGTTTGATAGACATGCCATTTATGATGGGAGAAACAATACATATCAGATTGAAAAGGATGGTAATACTTTTAATTTGACTCCATTGCAAGAAGATGTGAAGGAAAAAACTAAGGCAACAAAAGTGATCATGATGGCGAAGAAGTATATAAAGATAGAGGAAGACAAAGATGAAGAGATGGTAGACACTTCAAGGCTTGAAAATGTTGGGATAGTAGATGGAAGGAAAGATGGTGATGAGTTGATGACAAAAGAAGAAAGAGATAAGGTCAAGGATGAATTGCTTGAGGAGAGGCAAGATTGGCATGATAATATTGTGGTGGGGACATTGTTTTGTCCATTGAATGTAAAAGTTGTTAGTGGGAAGACCACTTCTATCAAAACAATGATTTATAAATCTGATCATACAGTGGTATGTAAGTCTGATAATACAATGATACTAGGGGAAAAAAACTTGAGGATAGTAATGAAGGCAAAAGATGGAATGAAACAAGATGAATGGAATGGACAAATGGATGAGTTTGAGTATGCACTAAGGGTAAAGGAAAGGATAGTTCAAAACAAGAATGATATAGGTATGAAGGCATGTTCTACATTAATTTTTGATAAGGAAAATATAAGAGGGTATAGAACAAGAGAGCTTGTAAAGATGGAGCACTATCATGGTGGTAACAAGTACAAGAGTGCAAATAATAATGCACATTTGCAGTATTTGGCTCAGTGGAAAGGCTTACCAAGTGAAAGAGCTTTTGAAGATCAAGGAGATGAAGTGTTCAAGTATGGAAAAGTTTTCATTCAATTTCCAAGCAACTTGGAAACTTTTTCAAGCTAGGTGTATGGTGCAAGGGCACCAAAGCAAATTCATGTAGATGAGGTCTTAGGTTAGGTTTTTGGTGTTTGAGTCTTTTGAGAAGCAAATAAGGTCATAATAGACCACTTTCTTATGTAATAAGTAATTTTGAGTTGGTTTAGGGTCAATTTATCAAGTTTGGTGTCATTATTGCAAAAGTTACTAAGTCTTGTAAATGTTGTCAACATGCAAAAACTACAAAAATGCGCTATGTGGGAAGACCAATGGTCATTGGAAGTTTTAATGTTAGTTGGGTCAGTTGATTAGTTGGTTTTGGGTTTTGAAAATTTTAAATAGGCTAAAGAAACTTGATGTAAGGGTTTTGAAGTGGTTTTGAAGAAGAATTCAATAAACAAAATTCAGTTTCCTTTGAAATTCTCTAGTAATCTATTGTTGTAGACCCCTGTACAAATCTGTACTACACCAAATTGGTCTAAAAGATTTTGTACTAGATAGAGATATGTGTTAAGAAGGGTTTTTCTTTTTTGTGCTTTGATTTTATAAAGAAACAAATATTTTATTGCTAATTTTCTGTAGGTGGCCAAAGAACTCAGAATTTGGGATTTTGAGGGTGTAAAATGGGTATTTAGGCCATTCCACTTGGTGAATATTAAAAATACTTGGTGGAATGGCATAATTAGATATAGGATGTTGTTTAATGATGTTTCTAAGAGTATGGGAGGTTGTTTGAGGGCTTTAGAATGATGCCCTAGGGTGAAAATGTGCAAGTTTTGAGTCAAACTTATGACTAAGAATTGAAGGTATATGAAATATCATTGGAAAAGTGTGGGAGAGAGTTTTTAAAGCATGTGTAGGCTATATGTGATGCGTTTGAGAAGTTGGTGAGGTGAGGAAAGGTCTGTAGACTAGAGTTTCAATAAACCCTCTTCAAATAAGCCTAAATGAGGGTTTTGTGTCTTGGTGAGTTTTGGGTTGTTTCTTTGGATAAAAGTTCTAGATTTTAGGAATTTGTAACCTGGTTGAGGATTGTTCAAAGAGATTTTGGGTTGGTAGGGTGTTTAGTTTGGTCTTGCTTTGTAAATCAGGGCTAATTGGGGCTCTATTCAGCATACTAGTCCTTTTTAGGGAAGGAAGGTCTAAAACAAGTATATGATATTTTGAGATGTGTTAAAGAATGTCCAAATGGGTATCAAGAATGCTATTTGATTTGTGGGTTTGATGAGTACTTTGGAAGATATTCCCAATTTACTATGTTTGGATGGCTACAACAAAAATTGAAGGAATCATGAGTTGATCACTAAGTTAGAGTTTTGAAGGGTGGAAATTTGTTTGAACCACTTTGTATTGTGATTGTTGGATGTGTTCCTCCCTAATTTGCATCACATCCATGGTTCGATACTCTTCTAGAAGGTCTCTTATCCTTAGTTTTGTCTTCATGGATGTGTCTAATTGAAAAACCATGTAGATATAATCCTGTATTATGATGATTAATTGTGAACCATCATGGGAATAGATTACCCTCATTTTAGGGTTGTAGTTTTTAGCCAATGCTTTGATCAATTCCACATTGAAAAACACATTAGGCATGAAAAGATTTTCCAAATTCATGTTCCAAGGATTTGAGATAGGTTTTTGTCTTTATTTCTTTCTGTAATGATATATAAATAGATCATAGCCTCTTTGTGGAGCCCACACATTTCTGAGATTTTTATGTTTATCTTCTAATTTTTCACATGAAGGATTCAATTAAGTTGTCCTAGATTTTGGTCCATACTTGGGACATTGATCTATTAAGTCTTGGTTTAATGGTCTAGCCTCTATTTTTTGCCTCTTTACTTTTGGTGGGTTCTATCCATCTCAAAGCCCTAGTTGCACAATACTTCTTGAGAAAATAGAATATGTTTAGTTGAGCCAAGAACACTTACTTGAACTAATGTCATGATTTTTGAGGTGCTTGTTGTCATCCAACTTTGTCTCCTCAATTTTCAACCATAATTTGCATTGGTTTTTATTTCTCAAGAGTCGAATATATCGAGATATGGCTCGCTTGAACCAACTCTGGTTCATAAATAATGCTTGTGCCACCTTTCTAATCAATTGCAGTATTAATGGTAGTTATCTCTTCAATGACCTCTTTAGTCATGTTAACCAGGTTTGAAATCATTTCATTATGTCGAAGAGACCTTGATTACATTGTTGAAGATGTCTTTTTCTTTCTACAATGTGTGTTTGATTCCTTTTCAAAATGTCGTAGAGACATATGAGTTTCTCTCTTCGATCCCACAAAGTCTCTTTGATGGCTACACTTCATGTTTTTCCTTCCTGGTACTTTTGGTATCAGAATGCCGATGAAACCGATGATCATTTCCGTCATATGGGGTTATGTATCCTAGACATACCCATGTTCCTCCTTTCAACAGTGTTTCTTTGAATGATTTTTTTTGAAATGTTGAAGAGACCTGTGGTTATCTCTCTTCAATGTTGCATAGTCTCATCGATAGTATATGCTTGTAGCTATGTTCCTATTGTTAGAAAGTTGAAGAGACTTTTATAAATGTATGTTCTTACTTGTTCTCGTGGTGTCAAAGAGAGTTCTTCACTTCTTAGTTTGACACATTGATGTCTCTTTGAGATTTCTGATGCACTCACCTGACTGTGTTCTGCCAAAAATTTACAATTTATTTCATAATAATCTCTTGATGTCCCAAATATTTTTTTCTACTTCCTTAAAAAGATCCTGTATTCTTTGAGTATCGGCATTATTGTGTCTTGTCAAAGAGATAAGTTAAATTTTCACTCTGAAGCATCTAGGTTGTTGGAGATACATTCAAGTACATGTCACCTCAAAGCATGAGGGTCTCATCGAAATTTTCATTGGCCTTTTATTGATCTTGTTGAGGGGACTATGGTGAAACTTTCTTCGATATGGCATTGTCTTCGTGATATACCTTGTGTCACCGAGGAAGTACCTTAATAAGGGGATTTATTTCAAAGTTATAATTAGAGGCTTTATTTTATGAGCTATGTAGAAAAAAATATGTTTAATGTCAAATACAGTAAAAAATCAAGGGCAATGGGGATAGAAATGGAATGATAAATAAGAATGGAGGTATGTGAAAACCAAGGTATATTTTTTAGCTCCAACACATTGATTGGACAATATGAAATCCCAATCCTCACTACCAAATATCCTAAAGAAGGAAAATTTGGGCTTGATATTGAACCAATCCTCCTCTAGATTTATATTAAAAACTTATGTACAAAATGTATTTTTAAATATAATTAGAATAATTGATTTTTTGAGTCTAAAAGGATGGAGCAATAAAATGTAACTAAATCATAAAATTAGCCATCTTTCCAAGTGATCTATTCTAACATTTGGAAGAAATATTCTCTTAAGTAGTATAATGAACAACAAATTGATGATGAATACCATATTTAATGAAATAATCCTAAAATGTTTTATATTCCCTCCATTATTTGTGTAGAACTATTGAATAGTAGAACCTAATTGTTTCTTGACTGAAACCCTAAAATTATTATAAATAAAAAATAAATCACTCATGTACTTGAGAAAGTATACCGATGTGTGATGCTATTAATCATAAATGAATATAAGCATTTAATTGGGTCTAAATATGAAGGAGTGAGAAAGGAAATAAAGTCACTATGTACCAAATCCAATAAGGTAGAAGTACAATGGTCCTTTCCCTTGGTAAAGGCTTGTAGATATTATTGGCCAAGAACATAGCCTTGACAAACACTTTATGTGTAAAAAAAGAGAAAGACCAAGTACCATCTCCTATGAACTCAACTATTACCGATGCCTATGAATGACATGAATAAAAAATACGTGCCAAAGTATACTCAAGGAAAGTGCAAGGGAAACCTTTAATGAACCACTTACTAACTCAAAATCATGGAACCTATATAATATTGACTCATAATCAACTCTCCCTAAAGTAAATAACCATATTTATATGATGGAGATCATTGATACACAAATTATTGGTTAAAAACACAACTATCTTACCCTAGAGTATAATAAATATGGTAGATAGTGAGTAGATTAAAATAAATATCAAGAACCTTAACTTTGTTGGTGAAAGAATGCATAGAGGGTGAAATGATGACCACGTACTAAAGATGAAGCCTATGTTGGAAGTGTATAACCCTTACCTTTTTGGTGGAAGAATACATAGAGAATGAAATGATGCTCTACTGCATGGCATCCCCTAATGTCTCTAGTCTCTTCCAACATCTAGTAGTTGAATGTCTATCCTTGCCATAAAAATTTCAAGGGTCTTTTAATTTCTTAAATTCTCCTTAGAGGAAGCCTCACATGCTCAGAATATTTATCACTTTTCTAAGTGTGGATTGATTTTGTTGATCTAGCATCTTCTTAGGATTGGTGGAACTCCCACTATCTGATGTAGATTCTATCTTAGGATTTTGTGTCTTCTTACCTTTTCCGTGGAGTGACTTGACAACTAATTCATCAATCTTGGAACTTGAAAGTGACTCCAACTATGTTTAATTATGCTACTCTTATGTCAATAGATAATAAAGGACCTCAAATGAAGGATATATGAAGGAATATTCCAATGAAACTATAGTGGAATAAAAGGTCAAAGAGAACAACTAAAAGGTTTTGTGAATTTTAGATAAGATTAAAAAAATTATTCATTGTAATCCTCATCCTTGCTATAACCCTATAAAAATGATCTCAATTTCTTAAACTTTACCAAAATATTCTCAATGGAGGTAAATGTATTAGGTACCAATGTAGTCAACTTTTCCTCGATCTATAATGCTCAAAAATTATTATCTATTCTAAAAAACTATCCCAAATTTTCTTGGGAGTCCTACAAGAGCCTTTGTGAAACAATAAACTTTCTTAAAAATGAAGTGCATTAATACCCATAGCTTTATCCATCTTGCTTCTATAAGAAATTCATTCATATTCTTGAGTAAACTCAAGTGTAGTATCATCCAATGCAAAAAATAGTCCCTTGGACATGAGAAATTTGGTCATATGATTTTTCCAGGTGTGATAATTGTGTGGTGTACGGTGCTCAATAGAAGAGGTTTCTACCATGTGTATGTTTGATTTTAGTTGTGCAAAGTGACTATATACTAGTTTTTAATATCAAATAATTTTAATAGGTAATATAAGATGGAAATTTACCTTACCACAACAAGAAAACCAAACCATTTTAAAAATTTAATAATTATATAGCAAGAAATTAGAAAAAACATCACTTCATATTTTGGTGCAACCATGGTAGGAGGGTCCTCAAAGAGAACAATATGGACCATGCAACAAGAGTCACACAACAAAAGAAACATATAATATGGAGGAAAATGAAGATTCAAACTTGCTTATTATCAAAAAGTTCAATTACAAATAGCTGGCAACATTCGGGTTTACAGATTTGGGCTTACAGGCTTGATACAACATGCTTAAATTACAATATTCCTATATTCTCATTAATGCAAGGAAAAATATTACATATAAAATCTATCTTCTAACTTCGCTACTTTCTAATGATCGATTACAATTTTTTATATCATTTCTTGAGATCTAGAATCATTCACTTTGACAAAAGATCAATAAAATTTCCAATGAAAGAAAATGTATCGTGTGCATGAATAGGTCTGCCTCAAATTTGAATTACTCCTCGGTGAATTCATAGGATGAAGTGTGCACCTATAATTAAGGTTGGGGACTCTCCATAGAACAATTTGAATCACATTTTCAAGATCTGCAAGTTATAGGAAAGATCCACAAGTGATCAAACTGGTCATTAGGCTCGAAAATTATTCCAGCGTCAGTTCAAGAAACAACCCTTAAATCTGGAAGCGATAACTTCCATAAAAAATTCAATCATGTTCAAATCTTGGAATAAGTAAAATGAACATGTCCATGATGTACACATAGATCCATAGGGTCTGGTGAGAAAATATGAAGAAATACCAAATCTGCCACTTGAACTGAACAAAGAACTGAACAAGAACAAAAAAAATTGAAAGGATTTATTTTTGGTTGATGCAAGATTGCTAAGAACAAAGGATGCTCCTACATTAGACATCCAAAGTTATTTAAAAGTGAGTCCCTCACTTTTCTTGGTGTAAAGGAAAACCAATACGGTTTACCTTAGCCTGAGAAATCGAAGAAGAATCCTCCATTGGTCTACCTTTCCACTTCACAAAGTATTCTTTGTACTATCTTCCACGAGTTTTCCTCCCACCTCTAATATCCAAAATCTCTTCAATCTCATCTAGTTGTTGTTTAGGAAACTGATAATCCAATTTTGCTTCACTACCTTAACTAAATTCTACTTCATGGTACTGGTGTAGATCTACAATGTTGAATATAGGGGCTATACCCATGTCATCTTGTTACTCCACTTCATATGCATTTCCTGAATCAAATTTCTTCAAAATATTATAGGGTCCAAACTTCCTCATCCTTAGCTTATTATATGTTCCAACTAGAAATATTTCCTTCCTCAAATACACCATCACTTCATCTCCAACTTCGAACTTCACGTGTCTCCTTTTTTCATCTGCTTGCTCCTTATACTTCTGGTTCATATCTTCTAATTTCGCCTTCACCTGAGTATGCACTTTCTTCATATGTTCTACAAATTCCTCTGCTTGTACACTCCTTTTATCTTCCATACTAATGTCTCTCAACTCTCATATACCTCTAAGATGAACTCAAATAACAATTTCAAAAGGTTTCTTTCTGGTACTCATGTTCACTAAATTATTGTATGCAAACTCTACTTGTGCAAGGACTAAATCCCATCTTTTGGTCTTCTCTCCAACTAAAAATATCAACAAATTCCCCAAACTCCAGTTCACTACCTCTGTCTATCCATTAGTATATGGGTGAAAAGTAGAATTTAACTTCAAATATGTCCTTAACTTCTTCCAAAGTGTCCTCCAGAAGTAACCATCAAAATTTTTATCTCTGTCTAAAACAATACTCCTAGGTAATCCATGACCACTTCTTTGAAAAACAAGTCTAGTACATGTACTGCATCAGTTGTCTTCTTACAAGGTATGAAATGTTCCATTTTAGAAAATCTATCCACTACCACAAATATAGAATCGTTACCTCTTTGTGTCTTCGGAAAACCAA
The DNA here is from genome assembly GCA_007258455.2 of Sequoia sempervirens. NCBI lineage: Eukaryota > Viridiplantae > Streptophyta > Pinopsida > Cupressales > Cupressaceae > Sequoia > Sequoia sempervirens. The sequence goes on from VDFB02270651.1 coordinate 720,279,187, forward strand.
GTATGAAATCCATGCTGATATCCTCCCAAGGTCTCTCTAGAACTGTCAAAGGCTTACACAATCCAACATTCTAACCACTTCCTTTTGCAACTTGAAAAACTCTACAACTCTGCAAAAATTTCCTAACATCCTTATAAATCTATGGCCAAAAGTAATTCTCACTTACCAATGCTAATATCTTATCAATTTTCCAAAGTGTCCTGACAATCCTCCACTATGCTTTTCTCTCACCAAGTTATCCCTCATTGAACTCCAGGGTATACACAACTGATTTCCCCTAGACAACATATCCTCTTGAATGAAATAATCCAACCACTAACTCCTATCCTCCAAAACTAGTTCTTTACAAGCTCTCCAAGGTTCTACAAAATCTAGGTCTTCCTCATACGAGTTATTTAATTCATCAAAGCCTAATACCTCCACTCTCATCTCTATCAGTAAATTCCTTCTCCTACTCAAAGCATCAAAAACTCTATTTGACTTTCCACTCCTATGCTTAAAAGAAAAAGTATAACTTTGCAAGAATTCTACCCATCTCATGTATCTCTAATTCAACTTACCCTGACTACTCAAATATTGCAATGCTTGATGATCTATATACAACAAAAACTCCTTAGGCAACAAGTAATGTCTCCACTTCTTCAAGGCTTGAACTATGGCATAAAAATCTTGATCATACACTAAATATCTTCTCCTAGCATCATTCATTTTCTCACTAAAATAAGCTACAGGTCTCCCTTCTTGACTGAATATTGCTCCAACTGCATTTTCGCTTGCAGCACAGTCTACCTAAAATACCTTATCAAAGTATGGTAAACCAAACACAAGCTACTCAGTCACCTTCCATTTCAACAACTCAAAACTCCAATCTTCTCTAGATGTCCACCTAAATTTCTTCTTATCTCCTCTCATTGTTTCTATCATAGGATGCAAATAGAACTAAAATTCCTAATAAAATTTCCGTAGAAACTATCCAATCCATGAAATGATCTCACCTCTCCAATGTTTTCCGGTGTAGGCTATTCTACAATTGCTCTTACCTTATTAGGATCCATCTTCAATCCATCCATAGATATCACAAATCCAATATATACCAATTCTTCCTTCATGAAACTACACTTCTTAATGTTTATCAACAACTACTCTTCTTTCAACCTTTGCAAAACTTTCCTTGTATGCAACAAATGTTCTTTTCTACTCTTATCGAAAATCAAGATGTCATCCAAATAAACAATCATAAACTTACCCAATAATTTCTTCAATACCTCATTCATCAACCTCATGAAAGTACTCGGTGCATTTGTTAGTCCAAAAGGAATCACCAATCACTCATACTATCCTTCATTACTCTTGAATGTTGTCTTCCACTCATCCCCTTCTCTAATTCTAATCTGATGATATCCACTCTTCAAATCCATCTTTGTAAAGTATCTAGCTCCACTCAAACAATCCATAATGTCATTCATCTTAGGCAAAGGAAACATATACTATACTGTGATCTTGTTTATAGCTCTATAATCTATACACATCCTCCATTCTCCATCCTTCTTAGGTACTAACACAGTAGGTACTACACATGGACTTAAGCTTTCTCTGATCAAACCCTTCCTCAATAATTCTTGCACTTGTCTATTCAAATCTTCATTCTCTGCAGGTGTCATCGGGTGTGCTACTTTATTAGGAAAACTAGCTCTAGGAATCATATCCATGCAATGACTAATACTCCTCCCAAGTGGTAATCCATCAGGTACATTATCTGAAATGATCTCTTCGTACTCTGTCAACAACTCCTTTATCTCTTCTGGTTGTTCTTCTGCATGCTTCAAGTCTTCATCATTCTTAGGAACTAAGGCATAGCACATGTTCTCATGTCTCAATCCTTCCAGAAATATCCTTCCATCAACCAAACAAACTCTAGCACTCGTAGAAACCTCAAATCTAGGAACATCCTCCAATGGAAACAAAGTCTACTTCATCCCATTAGAAACAATCGTATATGTGTTCTTCTTTCCATCATGAATAGCCTGTCTATCATATTTTCAAGGCCTTCCCAACAAAACATGGCATACATCCATAGGCATGATATCACACAAAACTTCATCATGATAATCCCACTTACTAGTATCTTATGCTCATCTTGAATTCATGCTATTTGATAGGGTTTCAGGTGTCTCAATCTTTCCAGCTTCAATTTGGTCACCATTTCTTCAAAAACTAGGTTCTCTGAGCTTCCACTATCAACAATCATTTTGCAACATTTACCAGCTACCTTGCATTTGGTCAAGAACAAATTCTTTCTCTACAACAACTCCTACTCCATCTCACTTTGACATAATACTGTTCTATTCACCAACACTTCTCCATCTTCCGGTTTATTATATGATCCAACACGATCTTCCTCAACAAAGGTTGTTCTCCTATTGTTCTCTATCTTTCTACTTGTCTCCTCTTGATTACATTCAAATTCTCTATGTCCTTCTCCACCACACTTAAAACAAGTTCCCTTGAATACTCCTTTCTCCTATCCTCTATCATTTTTTCTATAACCTTCATTCCAATAACCACCATATCCTCCTCTTCGGTAAGAATTTTCATCACCTCTATGGTATGAATTGTCATTCTTACTAGCTTCCTTATCTTTATTTTGATTTGTAAAGGTTCCTCTTCCTCCTCCAGCAAAAGTTCTTCCTCTTTGAAATCTTCCACCTCTTCTTCTTTGTCTCTGTTCATGTATTTTATTTAGCTTCTCCTATACTTTTAGGGAACATTGGTATGCCTCTTCCACACTCTTGAACAACTTGATCAAACTGATTTCATCCTATATAGATGACCTCAAACCATTCACATATCTAGCTACTTGCTTGATCTCATCATCTGAATATCCAAATCTGATATTCAACTTATAGAACTCCTCGATATACTCTATCATACATGACTCTTTTTGCTTCAAATTTTGCAACATCCAGAACAAAATGATCTGATAATCTGCATGCATAGAATTTGTCTTTAACTTATTCACCATCCAATCCCTTGATTTTATCTTTTATTTTCCTCTTATTTGTCTATCTATCTGTAATCAAAGGAAAAATAGATTTGTTAAATGGGTTAGCACAAATAACATAAAAATCCAATGAAAATAACGAAGTACAATTGAGATCAAATGAAAATACAAGAAACGATATTACCAAGCATCTCCATCTTCCATGCTTCACCTTCGTTACACCTTCTTGCTTGCTGGAAATGTATGTTTCCCTCATATTCGTCGTTCGAGCAATCTAAATGTCTAAGCCCTACAACAAGATTTGAAGGATTTGCTATGCCTATGACTCTTGCCAATGCTTATGTCTAAAACAAATGTCAATATTAATCAAATGCCTAAAACCTAATGCCAATAATGAAATACTACAATTGCCTATGACAATGAAATGTGAAGCTAAGTAAATGACTATAGTAATTACGTAAAAATGTCCGTCTTCAAAAATAAGAAGAAGATGGCATTTTATAGAAAAGGCCATTTCGAACAGACAGACGAGATAAATTAATGAAGAGAACCTAAAATGAACGATCCAGATTAAACCTGAGAACCCCTAATTAGGGTTAGGGAAAAATCCTTAATCGAACGGTCAGAATAAAATCGGATCAACGGTGGAGAATAAATGAGGAAATTAATTAGATAATGAAGATTTTCGAAAAATCAAGAAGATAAGATTGCCTGATTTGCAAGATTCAAAAAATCAAAGAGATAAGATCACCTGATTTGCAAGATTCGAAAAATCAAAAAGATAAGATTCAGACTAAAGATAAGATTTGGAAAATCAAGAATCTGCCCGATTACTTAATTTTTGGAAGATTAATTACTAATTTGAATTAAAATAATTCAAATTATGGATTTCGAGAGATAATAAATAATCTTTTTCAGATTATTTATCAAAAAGGACTGACAGTTAGGATTGACATGATATTTTAAATAATTTAATTTATTTAAAATGAGAAGAATATGAAATTAGCAATTAAATAATTAAATTTAATTATTTAATTTAGCAGATAAGATTAATTAATTAAATAAATTAATCAATTTATTTAATTGACAGTTAGTGACGTATTAAATAAATAAATAAAATTTATTTATTTAATAATCAAGGATAATTAAACGCAGAAAGGGAAATTAAATAAATTAAGAAATCTATTTAATTAAAGAAAGACTTAGACAATTAGTGGCGTATTTAATAAATAAATTAAAATTTATTTATTTAATAATCATAAAGAATCAAAGGACATGAATTGATTAAATAATTATGAATTATTTAATCAATAGTCGAATGTGGACCAAGGACATAATTAAATGTCTTACTTATGCTAGGACGAAAGTGGTAAAAATGAAGCTTGCAGGCCTAGGTCATTTTTAGGTGTCTACATTTTGCCCCTCTTTGTCATAATGTCGCTTGTCGCGTTGTGACAAAGAAAAATAAGTCAAAAAATGCCCCAGTGTAAAATAAGATGAGGAAGAATGATGAGGAGGGTTATGGTATGCCCCCTTGAGAGGACAGACAGGTTCCAAGAACATGGGTGTGCTCTCGAAATTGACGAGAAGACTAGAATATGAAGAGACAAAGAAATGTTAGTGCAAAAGATATGGATGATGATATGGATGCAATGCCTATATGAGATGGGCGAGAGAAGATGACATGACTAAAGGAGATGCATGTAAGTTCCTAGACCAAATCCTTCAAAACTTTACTGTAGGACTTTTTAATATTTATTGCTCTTAATCATCATTGGGCAGATGTTGTAATGGCCAAGAAACACCATGATATGACATAGATCAAGGTGTGCAAGGTTGTACCATCACGTAAGACAAACAGTCATAGACAAGGATGATCATGACTCATACTAGAGCGTGATTGCCCCAGTCTTGTTGTCATAATCAACCACAAGCAGAAAAAGACAAGGACAGATCATGAAACGTCGCTGCTTCTCTAAATCCTGTTTCCAGGACATCCTTGAGAAACTAGTGACATGATTGCCAAAATACAAAAATAAAGTCCCTATCATGATATGTCGTTGCTTTTCTAAATCCCATAATCAGGACCTCGCTGAGAAGCTAGTAGTCATGCGTGTCAATTGTCATGCTACGTCGCTGCTTCTCTAAATCCTGCTTAGTGGGATCTCGCTGAAAAACTAATAACATGATAAAAGATCAAAAGACAATTGCCAAGTGTTTGCCAAGTGCATCTGGATATCCATTGTTCTGATGTCAAGATGCCATGTTCGATGATGTCGAGATGTCAAAAATGTTTAAAGTTTTGATTGATCTTGGAAAATGTCGAGACTTGGTGAATTCAGGAAGGACACATCCTGAATAATGCCGATGTCGAGAGGATTCGATCCCTAATGGTCATTAGGGGTCCCTCAGAATAATGACGATGCCTAGGAAGGACACATCCTAAGGCATAAATGACAGAGTTGGTTCTTCAGAAGGACACATCTAAAGAATACTGATGTCACGAAGAGTGATCTTTAGGTGTCAAGAGGATCACTCAAAATGTCGAATGACGATGACGACGCCTAGGAAGGACACATCCTAAGGCATAAATGACAGAGGTTATCGTTCAGAAGGACTCATCTGAAGACTAACTAAATTTTGACAGTTTGACTTGCTTATTATGATTTGACTTGTTTTTGACTGAGTTTGACTTGTGTTTGACTATATGCCGATGAGATTGCCATGCTGAATAAATGATTGTTTTACTTTGGTTCAGAAGATTTCCCTATGTGGAAATTGATTGAAGACTTTTGATGTGTGTGCTAGTGTAGTGCCATGAACCCTAATGGACTGACCTAGTGCAGCCTCAGGGGCTCATCAATAGATGGCCTTTCCTACGTCATACACTCAGAGACCTCGTAGTTCGACACGCCCAATGACTTTGTCTTGATGAGCAAAGATTGCGTCATGATTTTATTTCGACAAACCTAAAAAGACTGACCTAATGTCTCGGGGACTCAAGTATGAGTCTTGCCTACGTAGCAAATGCGCAGAGACAACGTAGTTCAGACAGATGACGAAGACTGTTTTGACATGATTGAATTTGACCAGAAATGACCAGATGTTTATGTTCTTCGAGTGGTCTACTGATTTTTATTTAATGTTTTCTTCAGGACGTTTTACAATTTTTAGGTCTTTCCTCAGGACTTTTTATGATGTTTTTGTCTCTTTTTTCAGGACATTTTGCGATGTTTTTGTCTCTTTTTTTTAGGACTATTTGCCATGTTTTTGTCTTTTTTCAGGACTTTTTTCCAATGTTTTTGTCTTTTTTCATGACTTTGCCAATGTTTTTGTCTTTTTTCAGTTTTTGCCAATGTTTTTGTCTTTTTTTTTCAGGACTTTTTGCCAATGTTTTTGTCTTTTTTTTCAGGACTTTTTGCCAATGTTTTTGTCTTTTTTTAGGACTTTTTTCCAATTGTTTTGATCATTTGTGACATCCACTGTAGTTGCATGATAAACATTTTTCCCCCAGTTAGGTCTAAGACTTAGCCATTTGCAAGGGACATAGACGGGATGCTGCTAACTTGGTAGATGGACAGTCGTCAGGACCTGATGTCAATCATTTATCTACTATGACAGGTAGGGTAGGATGTGATGGTGATTTGTGGAACAATGGCAGAAATACCTTTCATCCTAGGCCAAGTTAGACCAAGTGACAGTAGATGGCAGAGCAATAATTGATTACGCATGGCGCCTGTTTGCCAGGTTTTCACCATGGTACTTGTCCAAAGTGCCTGTTTGCCAGGTTTTCACTATTGAACGAATCATTTTTTCTCTTTACTATTTTCTTGACTTTTTAATTTTTTTGGTGTCACCAAAACACCTGTTTGCTAATTTTTCATCAAGGTGACGATTTTTATCTTTTTTCAATTTTTGTATATTATGATTCTTAGCTCCATCCTCTGATGCTATGCGTAGAACTTTCAGAGATGTAAACTGTTGATGGGTTCTGTCAACTATTCCCCATCTGGAGTTGCCAATTGATAAGCTCCAGAACCAAAAGAAGATATGATAATATAGGGACCTAGCCAATTTGGTTCAAATTTTCCTGGCTTTTCTCTGTCTTCTTGGTTCTTGGGGTTCCGCATTAGAACTAGGTCACCGATGTCAAACTTTCTGACCATAACCTTTTTATTGTAGCTGCGACAAAGGCAGTTTTGATATGCTTGGAGATGATTTAGTGAGTTTTGCCATCTTTCTTCCAGCATTTCCAGCTCATGTAGGCGTGATTGTCGGTAGTCTTCTTCATTAGTAAGACCCTTCAAGGAGACTCGTAGCGAAGGAATTTCAACCTCAATGGGTAAGATGGCTTCAGCACCAAAGACCAGGGCGAACGGGGTGGCCCCTGTAAGATTACGAATGATAGTTCGATAAGCCCACAGAGCAGGATTAAGTTGTATGTGCCAGTCACAGCCAGCGTCATTGACAGTCTTTTTTAAGATCTTCACAATGATTTTATTGGACACCTCAGCTTGGTCATTTCCTTGTGGGTAGTAGGGAGATGAAAAGTGGTGTTGGATATGGAATCGATCACATAACTCACGTACGTCTTGGTTTTTGAATGGACATCCGTTGTCAGTGATGATGGACTGCGGAAGGCCATACCGGAAAATGATGTAATTAAGGATAAACTTTGATATTTGTTTGCCTGTAATATATGTCAATGGAATGGCTTCGATCCACTTTGTGAAATACTCAGTGGCAGTAATAATGAATTTATGGCCGTTGGATGAGGTTGGATGAATCTTACCCATGAGGTCGAGTCCCCATTGAGCGAAGGGCCAAGGAGAGGTGATGGGCCGAAGTTCTTGTGCTGGAGCATGGACCAAGTCACTGTGTATTTGACATTTGTGACAAGTCCTAACATATTCAATTGCATCTTTTTCCATTGTCGGCCAATAATACCCAAGTCTCGTCAGTTTCTTAGCTAGTGTAGGACCACTCGAATGAGATCCGCATATACCGTCATGCACTTCTCGTAAGGTTGTACATGCTTCGTCGGTGTCAAGACATCTAAGGAGGGTATCGTCGAAACTACGGCGGTAGAGGGTGTCACTGACAATGGCATACCTTGCGAATTTTCTAATAAAGGACTTCCTTTGGTTATTTGACAGGTTCGGTGGAAGGGTATGAGACTTTAGGTAATCGTAAATGTCTTGATACCAAGGAGAGTTGGGACCAACAAGTTCACAAACCATTTATGATTCTGGGATATCATATGCCGGTATCAAAAGCTGCTCTACTAAGAACTCAAATTGTGACACATTTTTAGGGATGTCCAAGAGAGAACTAATAGTAGCCATTGCGTCAGCTACCTTATTCTGTACCCTAGGGATTTTTTCAAAAGAAATTGATTGAAAGTATGTCAAAAAACTGTCTACCATCCTCTTGTAGGGAAGCAACTTCTCATCCTTTGTTTCATAGTCATCATTCACTTGGTTGATTACTAGCTGGGAATCCCCGAATACAAGCAACGTCTGAATCTTCCACTTAATTGCCAACTTGAGACCTGTAACCAGTGCTTCATATTCGGCAATGTTATTTGTACAAGGGAAAGCGATCCTGAATGACTTAGGAATTGAATCCCCCTGTGGTGTGATAAACAAGATTCCAGCGCCCGAGCCATGACCAGTATGAGACCCATCAAAATACAGTTTCCATGGTGATGCCGGTTCTGCATGAAAAATAGACTCATCGGGAAAATCAGTTACTAATGGATGAGTGGCTTGAATTGGTGCATCCGCCAGTTGATCTGCTATTACTTGCCCTTTGATTGCCTTGCGCTCAACATACTGTATGTCATACTCGCTTAGGATCATGACCCATTTTGCCAACCGGCCTGTTAATGTTGCTCGACTTAGTAGATATTTCAATGGATCAATCTTGGCAACCATTTGTGTCTGATGACTGAGCATATAGTGTCTTAGCTTTTGGGATGCGAAAACAACAGCGAGGCATGCCCATTCAATGTATGTGTAGTTCAACTCATAGCCTATCAGTGTGCGGCTGATGTAATAGATTGCTCTTTCTTTTCCTTCATGATCATCTTGGGCCAGCAATGCCCCCAGTGTTGAACTAGTAGTTGAGATGTATAGAATCAACGGATTTCCATGAATGGGTGGCATGAGTATTGGTGTTGAAAGCAGGTAATTTTTTATTTGTTGGAAGGCCTCTTGACATTTATCTGTCCATACAAAGGGGACACTTTTGCGCAACAGGTACTGGAACGGGTGACACTTATCTGCCAATTGGGCTATGAAACGGCGAATAGATTGTACCCTGCCCTATAGAGTTCTGAGTTCACTGATCCCTCTGGGTGGAGGCATGTCTATGATTGCTTTGACCTTTGCCGGATTGACCTCTATGCCTCTTCGGGAAACTATGTACCCTAATAGTTTACCTGACGTGACCCCAAAGACACACTTCTTAGGGTTTAGATGAACTTTGTACTCTTCAAGTCTCTTGAAAATTATGTCGAGTACCCTCAAATGATCTTTCCTAGTTGCTGATTTGGCCAACAGGTCGTCTACATATTCCTTCATTATATTGTGCATCATGTCATGGAAGATCATGGTCATAGCCCTTTGATATGTGGCACCTGCATTTTTGAGACTGAAGGGCATGACGTTCCAACAGTATGTACCCCATGGGCAAGTAAATGCTATTTTGTGTTGATCCTCAGGAGCAATGCAGATTTGATTATAACCAGAGAAACCATCCATGAGGGATAGCATCTCATATCCTGCAGTTAGGTCGACTATGATGTCAATGTTGGGCAAAGGAAAGTCATCCTTTGGACATGATTTATTTAGGTCTCAGAAATCTGTACATACCTGAATCAGCCCATTTGGCTTTGTCACCAGCACTAGATTGGAAATCCATTCAACATAATCTATAGACCTTATGAATCTAGCATCCAGTAATTTCTTTAACTCAGCCTTGACCAATAGGGCCACTTGGGGGTGCATTTTGCGCAACTTCTGCTTGACTGGTTTAGCATTGGGTAATAGTGGCAGATGATGCAGAACCAGTTTGGGGTCCAATCCTGGCATGTCAGCATAAGACCATGCAAAGTTGATTTTTTTCTCTGCAAAGAATTTATGGAATTCTGGTTTCTCTTCATCAGTCAATGATGCAGCAAATAGGACCATCTTGGGGTCTTCTGGAGTTGAAATATTATCCTCTATTGTGTCCTCAATAAGCATGGCCGATTTCTCCTGTTGCACAGGGAGAAATTCCAGTCCTCCATCTTTGGGTGCCTCAGAGAGGTTTTCACCCATAGATACGTCCTTTATTTTTACTATTTTATCATCAAGAGGTGCCTTTCGGTTTTCACCTAGAGACATTTTATTTTTTACTTTATTTTTACTTTTGCGACTAGAGGACTGGACTGTCTTGCCGAAGTATACGGTGCAGTCTAAATCAATAGAAAATCCTAATTTGTGGTCCCCACTAGGTATGTTTTCTTGTAATCCCATGAATTCGGCAATGGCTTCATCATTTTGGAATGTGTCCAGAACTGGCGGTCCTTGTTGGTCCCAATCGACTAGTTCAGGGTAAACTAAAGAGATGCCATCATCAAGGCTAGTGAATTGGGGTGAGGATGCGGACAACATGCAGATGGATTCATTGATGTTGTAGATGAGGTTATCATCATCCAACTCCACATCGGACTCTAGCCAATATTCTCCTTCACTAGTGTCATATTCATTATCGTAATAAGGAGTGAAGGTTTTAGAGTCCTGGTTATCAATATCGTCTGACACTTTGGATAGATTGGACTGAGGGGGGTCAGATAATGGCTGTTGTGTGTTGTGGGAAGTGGTAGTAGGGCTTTGACTATTTGGTGCTTGTTCAATTTTGAATGTTTGCCAAAATCATTGTTCAGAGGTCAATTCCCCTGGTTCGACAAACAAATCATCAAGACAATAGTCACTTAGGGATCGTTTTGAGCCAAATTCCCACTCGTGGGAGTCAGTTTCGGTGAGGGGTTCCTTAGTAGTCTCGACACTATCAGAAGCTTGTACTCGCTCATTTAAAAGTCCAAAGGTACGTCGATCGCCATTGGCAAGTGATCCAAACCCTAATCCAAGATACTTCAGAATTTGAAAAGTTTCTATGGGTTCCCTTTGGCCAATTTTATTTTTTCCAAGGCCACTAGTACTATCGTAGCCTTTAGCCTTCATGAAGTCATAACCTTTGCCATATATTTGAACTGGTAATGGGGGTAATGTGATTGTATCCTTATAGATCCATCCCGTGATGTCAGCAAGGTCTTCCTCACTCATGTCTCCCCACTTGATAAAAATTGTATTTGGTGGGACTATGAAGGTTTCCTGAGGTTCCATTCGGAAACATGGCCGACCATAGTCCTTGGGAGATCTAGGCATTGTTGTTATGCTGTATGTTGTGTTCAGTTTGAATTCTCCACAACCGAGGTCCTGGATTTTGACAGTTGATTTAGTCTTAGGGTTGGTGGAAGGTGGTGGTACGGTGGAAGACGTGGATGGAGCGGATGTGTAAGATGACGTGAGTGTGGAAGGGTCGATGTACTTGGATGACGAGGAGCCAAGTGCTTCTCAATTAATAGGTACTCAGTTTTTGGAGATACCCCTTAAATTGGTACAATATTGGAAAGGGTCGGGGTCTCCGTATATGGTTACTTCTGTACCGTCAAAAGGAAACTTGAGGCATTGGTGGTATGTTGATGGAATAGATTTTAAAGCGTGGATCCATGGTCGGTCAAGTAAAATGTTATATGGTAGTTCCAAATCCAAGACCTGGCAGGTTGTGTCCACAATGACCGGTCCCACTCTGATAGGGAGAGAGATAACACCCCTTGAAGAGCGTTCCTCATCATCGTATGCTTTGATCACTATTCTTTTCGTTGGGTCTACACACGCATCAGAGAATCCAAGAGCCTTAACCAATTTGAGGGAGCATATATTCAACCCTGCTCCACCATCTACTAAAACCCGTCTAACTTTGTGCTTGTGGACAAAAGTTTCTATGTGTAATGCGTCATTGTGGTTGGTTTTATGTGATGAGTAGTCCTGATTCGAGAAGGTGACATGGTGTGGCGTGGTGAGATATCCCACCATAGTTTCAAACTGATTGACATCGATGTCCTTAGGGACTGACGACTCTAGGAGAGTTTTGTCTAGGATTTTTTTGTGCGCCAGAGAGATACGAAGTAGCTCAAGGATAGATATTTGCACGGGAGTCTTTCCTAGTTGGTCAATGAGGTTGAACTGACTCTTGGGTTTCCACTATTGTGGGGTTGAGATAGGTTTTGGCTGTTTAGTCGATGCAGCAGGTTGTGATTGTTTAGCTGATGGGCCCGGTATTGTGATTTTGGCTTGTCTAGGAGGAGGCGGACCAGCTATAGTGACCTTGCCACTGCGAGTAGTAGCATTACACTGGGGTGCTCTCTTGACCGTAATGGTATTGATGTACCCATCTTCAGTGCGGATATTGTTTATAATGGGTCCACTAGAATAATCGTACTTGACTCAGGCAAAGTTAGCTTGGTTCTGTGAACCTGACGTGGACACATTATGAGAGCCATGATCTTGCAGTGGATTCTTGTGAATAGTATGATCTGCATTGGAGGTGAATTGTGATCCCCCTACTTCGATTGTGCGATTTTCAATAAGATCTTGAATTACATTTTTCAGTTGTCGACAGTTAGCGGTTATATGTCCTTTGGCTCGATGGTATTCGCAAAGTTCATTGTCATTCCACCATGATGGTTTGAACTGTCCTGGGTCATAAGGTTTTATTTTCGAAAGTGTGATGACCCCATGCTAAATGCATTTCTTAAGGACTTCTTCAATGGGTTCACCCAAATGGGTGTATGTGCGACCCTTGGGAAATTGTCTCATTTGACGATATTGCCCTTGACTATTTTGACCATTTTGGTTGTTTGAAAAAGTATTGGGGGGAGGTGTCAATGTTTTTGTTGGTCTGTTTTGTTGTTGAACCCCTTTCAGGGCTAATACGGACCTACAGTATTTGCAGTCTTGGCATCAACAACACCGTCATTTGTAACATGCTTATTCTTAACCCAATATTTGTTTTTGTCAGCTGGTGGATTGACGTTCGTGTTTTTGGAACCATATCTCAGTTCTCCCTTTGCGATAAGGGCTTTCTCAATCTGGACCCCCTTTTCCACTAATTCTGTGAAGTTTGTGCAACAATGTATTTGCAATGCGAATTTTAGGGGTCCTAGAAGTGTTTGGACGAACATGTCGACTTTTTCCCTTTCAGGAATGTCAATGTGACATCGACTAGCAAGGCTTCTCCATTTTTGAAAGAATGGAATAAATGTCTCACCAGAGTCTTCTTGCGTGAGATTGCACAAGCTAGTGATAGAGGTATCCATGTCAATGTTGTACGCGTAATTTCTTATGAATTTTCGTTTGAGTTCATCCCATGTTTGGATATCTTTTTGCGTTGAGAACCATTCAAGGGCTTGGCCTGCCAAACTTTTGGAAAAAAGTCTCATCAAGTATGTTGGTTCGTAGGCGATATCCATACAGTTGGTTGTGAATTCATGAACATGTTCAATGGGATTTGTTTTGCCTCTATATTTTGTGAAGTTGGGTGATACGTATCCTGGTGGAAATGCAAGCATACGTAAGTTCATGTCGAAAGGGTATACATCCAGGTCATATGATATTTTCGATTTCCTGCCTGAAATGTACATGTTTTGCATATTTTTCTCCATATCTCTCATTCTTGCTTTGAGTTCATCTATGGTAGGGTCATTTACGTTTCCGTATGTTGGGTTACCTGGTACACCATGTGTTCCTGTCTGGTGTGCGTGAATGTTGGTATATTGCGGTGGTACGGATTGTTGTGGTATGTACGACGTGTGTTGTTGGTATTGGAAGTTATGATTTGGTGTTTGTTGATGAGTATGAATGTTGGATGAGTATGTTGGGATATGTCCCCCAGCCATGTGTGTCGTTATTTGGGGGATGTTGTGAGCATGACTGTTATGATGTGTCAATGAAGTCATGGGTTGTGTTATTTGACCACCTTGTGTAAATTGGTGATTTTGCACAAGAGGAACGTTTGTGTTTATACCTTGGGAGGCAATGACATTTGATTGTGTTGTCATGTTGGCATTTTGTTGTTGTCCTTGAATAAAGATACGTCCTGTGGGTCCCCCCAAAGGATTTTGTGAAATACCACTGGATGGATGTGTCGAAGTTGTGTTCATGGTAGTAGATGTAGTTGTCACGGGGGGATTGTTTTGACTTGATGATGCCCTCGTGGCATTTACTGTCGTGGCATCAACTGTCGTGGTATTTGTTGTTGTCCCAAAGGGAGTATTGCTTGTAGTATTTAGAGGTTGACCACTATGTGACATGTTATGTGCGTTATTGGCATTAGGGTCATGAAGTGTCAAATTTAGCGTGTTGGCATGAAATCCTGGTGGTAACTTAGCTCCTTCACTCAAGAGCATAGCTACAAATCTGTCTCTGTCCTGACGAGCTATTGTTTCAGCAAGCTGATAGACCTCTGGGTCTTGTGTCAATGCCTCTATGTTTTCCTGAAGTAGTTGGCCATTTTCGTCTCTTTGCAAGTAGAGTTCGAATGTACTGTTTGTTGGAAGTTGATTGTCTTGTTTGGTAAATGGATCGTAAAAGGTCCAATTTGGGTCATGTGGAGGACTGTTGACACTAAATGGGGGGTCTTGCCTAAAGTTTTCCATTTGTCTCTTTTATTTTTGAAGTCTGGTTTCAACCATAAGTGAGATTGCTCAAATGGGAATGACGACTAAATGCGAGTATGACCCTATGTGAAGTCTAAGTTCAAAATGAAGCCTAGAATGACTAATGTTTTTGGATTTTTGAGAAAAGGGTATGCAATTTGTATGCAAAGTAAGACAAGGTTATCTAAGCACTTCTAAGCTAGGACTTTGTTTTCGATTTTGACTACTAAAGGACTTTGTTGGAATGACAAGTTGACTAGGTCTAGATGACTAGTGAGTCTTCCTAACTAGACTTTTGAGCTGGAAGAAATCTCACAAAAGAGGACAATGACTAAAAGGAGGTTTGATAACTTAGTCCAAGAGGGTCTAATGTCGAAAACAATGACTTTGCAAAGGTGTGCTTAAGATTTGCCTAATCCTAAGTATGCAAGTATGGACCTTAAGGACAATGTAATGCTGAATGTATGAAACTAAAAAGGAATGAGGTATGAAACCTATGGTGACTAATGCAAGCTAATAGACAAGACTTTGAGAAATTTCAAGTTAGGTTTCTGACAGAGTCTACTTGGTGACAGTTTTTGACAAATAGTGGACAAGTTGAGGACCTCAAGTATTGAATGTAAAGTTTTAACTTTTTAGTTGCATCTTGGATATGCAAATGCATTTCAGTAAACTCGAATGTGATTGATCAGAGCGATTGCGCTTCAGACATTTAAATGCATTTTGATAGATGCAAAAAGTTTGTCTTGTTGTTTTTGATGGAAAATTTGGTCTGTTTGATGAAAGTTCTGTTTCGAACTATGATAAGACTAGAAAACACTTGACAAACACAACATTTTGAATGTAACCAATCACACATGAAATAGGCACAATCCTAAGAAGGCCAATAGGCCAAGGGTTTGTATACTTGGTATAGCCCACCGATATACCCCGGATTGGTGATAAACACCTTTCCTTCTTGAGAGCGGATAGCTTAGAATTTTGGTGGCATTGGCTCCCCTCCACGGCTCATTAACGTCATTCGAGCACACCAAATTTAGATTCTTTGGGTAGTGACATCCCAAGAATTGCTATCTCTACTCAGGGGGATGGGTGGTGAGGTGTCTTAGAGACTTGATGCCACACTATATAACAATGGCCAATAGAGCGGTTGGACACTAAGACAAGGAGGTTTTAATTGGACATTCCGTTCGTGAGAGTGAGATCCCATGCGTGAGAGTCCCCTTTGGGATCCCATCTCGTCGGAACCATTTCTAAGTGATTCTTGGGCTTTCCTCCCAGAACCCCACTTTTTATATACCGGTGGAAGTCCCTCACGTGTCGAGGGGTACTACCCGGTACAGTCATCTGGGGTGAGTACTTTTTCCCACCAGAACAGGCCCAAGTTCTAGAGTCAGTAACCGTTTCTCTTACACCCAGGATCACACGAATGCGCAAGGGGAGAGGATACTCCGATATACCGAATCATGAAGGGTAATTAACAAGTAAAGATGGGTTTGGTTTTCTGATCACAAGGTTTTCACCAAGTGAGAGCATACTCACCTACCATCCCGCAACCACAATCAAGCATAAAAGACATGAGTTTGTTTTATAAGCACCAAAATTAAATGTTTTCTAATCTAAGAAAAACAAGCACAAAGTTTGTTTATTCCTTCTTTGACATGCGAATCTGCAAACAATGAATATTAGTAGTCTCTTATGCAATGGTCTTCGACACACGAAAGAGGATCGGCACACGCTACAAGAAAATATTAGTAACACAACAAATCTGATTTTTAGAATTTTTTTGATAGTAAAATGAAAAATACAGATAATAAATCCTGTCTAAAATCTCAAGAGGTTTCCAATAATTTAAATAAATCAGAAAAATTTGCTGTTTTGCACCTGAAATTAATTTTTTATGAAAAATCATAAAAAAATTATAAAAAATACATAACAGCTTTAAAAATTCTGATTTTTTTACTGGAG
>VDFB02270651.1:720296019-720320470 GCA_007258455.2 Sequoia sempervirens
AACTGGTTTCCAAACTTTTCCATTGAGAGTGAGGTGATTTTTTTTAGAATAGCCCTCAGTAGGGTTCATAGAATTTTTTTGTGGACAAATGAACTATGGGTTATGAACAAGGAGGCAATTCGAGTTGTAACTCATCTTTTTGATACTGTAATGATTCCAATTCTAAAAGCGATGAAAAATGATGAAGTCACAAGGCTAATTGGTGCTAAATTTGATGGAAGAGCTTTAAATATAGAGTCTATTGCAAGCCATGTTATCAATTATGCTGCCATCATGATTGGACAAAAAATTTATTTCACCAACAGGATAAATTTAGTGTTTGCTATGGTAATTCACACTGCATATGAAATGGTGGAGAAAGGAAAAGATTTTGATCTTTGTGAGTTGATTAGGTTGCAACTTATGGAGAACTTGAGTATGACTAAAGCAAAGAAGCATGTCTTTATTTAAATTTTACACTTTATTTGTTTGTTTGTTATTCTATTTCCTGAGGGAGTTATCGAGAAGAAAAATCATAATATCGGATAACACCAGGCTGGTTTCTCTTGATATTTTTGATCATCTACGTAGTCTATGAAATTTTATGGCATAAAGGAAGTATTTTAGAATGAAATGCATGAAAGAGAAAAAATTCCAAGGATTTTGGTGAAGTATGAAAAGGAGATAGCCTTTCTTGTATCTATAGATGAATGTGTCATTTAGGTTGTAGAACACAGAACTTGATGGATTGAACCCCTAGGCTATGAGATTGATGAACAAATGGAAGAGAGGTAGATTGAGATTTTGTTGGATAGTCCTAAGGACCCCTCTCTACCTAGGAATGGTACTTATGTAGAGAAATATACCAAAGTACATATGGAGGCTATTGCATCTAATGGAAGAAAGAAAGTTGAGGCTTTCTTCCAAGGTCAAACATTTTCTAATGATGATATATAATAGTTGAAGGAGGATCTTGATGAAAGAAAAGCCACATCTGCTGAACAACCCTCTAGATGCAGAAAATTAGGAAGACTATCTTCCAATGCTACAGGGTGATCCCATAAAGTTGGTTTACAATTTCTAGGAGATTCTGATTTTAGCTAAAATCACATATTTTTAAAAAATATAATGATTTAATCCTTAAAAATTTCCATTTAAATAATTCCAATTGAAGAGGGTTTCATCAAACTACCTTAGATCAAACCCCCTTGGATAGAAGCCTGCTAGTTTTAAACCATACCTATAACAGAGTCTCCTTTACACCTATCAAAATGCCAATAAAAAACCACTTTGATTTACCTTTTGGGGGATCAAATGAATTCATTTAAAATTTATTTTTTGTAAGTATGTAGTCCTTATTATAAGCTTCCCAAAAGTACAATTTTAAATAAATTTAATTTTATTATTATATTTATTTTCTATTTCTTGTGAATGCAAGTTTTTCATCGAAAATCAAGCTCTTTGTTCTGCACATATGGAAAAATAGAAGATTATAAAAAAAAAAGAATTTTGATACATACAAAAAAGTTATGTGTTATATAGACCGCCTATGTCTGAATTGTAATTGGTTTGACTTCAAAACTTGATTAAGGAAAATGTATTCAATAAAAAACTATGAAACCAATTGGAAGCACTAGATATCATAGTTACAAATCTAAATTCAAAAAAAATATAATTTTATCCTTCATGAAAAAAAAGTTATGTGTTATACGGTGAGCATCACTCCTTAAAAATGGTGTTTACTGAAAAAAACTAATCTTCAAAGGAGATGGAAAAAAAAGTGCAATCAGATTCCAAAAATTTTGAAAAAAATATATTTAGAATGTACCATTTTTTTCACAAATCACTAGTTTGCATCATCTTCAAATTCCTCATGGTTTAGCCATTATAGGTGCCCGAAATTAAATATTTAGTTAGAAAAAAATAGCTTAGTGTCCAATTTGGCCAAAAATTGTATACCAGTATTGTGGGATCACCCTACACCAACACATATCTCTAGTACTACCACTTCCAGTGCTGCTAATATTGTGAAAAAGGAAGAACAGAGAACAAAGTTTCCCTGCATTTGTTGATATTACTATACCTACCAATCCCAGTACCAAGGCATCTAAGAAAAAGGAAATACCTCCTGCTACACCATCTACTGCTTCAAGAAGAAGAAAAGTGAAACAAAAGACCAACAGGAAAAGAAGTTTGAGTGATGTTATTGAGGAAGAAATAAAACTTGTCTTAAAAGAGGAGCGTTAGTTAAAAAGAAACAAAAAGGTTAGTACCTTTAGTGAAGAAGCTAAAACCATAGTTGATATCTCTATAGATGAGGAGTCAGAGGAAGAGGAGGATACTTATCAAATCCATGCACATACAAAGAAGAATGAAGAAGGCTCATCTGATCCTGTGGAGGACATGCCTAGATCTCCTCCAGTAAGTGATCAACCACCTTTAAATCTAGGAGCCTTAGTAAATAATATGATTGATGATGACCTTATGCCAACTGTTGAGTTATATTATAGGGTTAATGATAAAGGGAAAGTAACCATCATAAGTGCATTTATTCAATACATAGTTATTTCTAATATAAATATAGATACCATATAGTCAAAAGTTATTGAAAATGTGTGGAAGTAATTAGTACGTAGAAGGAAAGAGGGTTTAAATGTTGAAGTCAAGATGAGAAGTGAAGCCTTAAAATCCATTAGTTCCACTTTTTCAGAGATAGAAGCTGTAAATCTGCTAAAAGAATACATTCTACATTGTTTAGAGTCAACCAAAGAGTTAATATGATAATGACTAAGGAAGATGAATACATGGAAAAATTAAGGCAAGAAACTCAAGATATAATCAGGTAATTAGCAAGGACCTATGAGGAAAGAACCAATTCTTTGTCCCACACTACTCAAAATAGGAACATGCTATAGTTGTAGAAGAAATGGATAATCCAGTCTTGGAGATATTGATGAGACACTTAGTGTTTTGAGACCCCTACCTCTTCGACTAACATAGAAGAAACTACTAGCAAAAGGTTTGATGATCAACATAAAGATCATTCTGTAATAGAGAGAAGAACATCAAGAATCTACCAGAAAATGGGGAAGAGAAAAACAAAGATGAAAGAAAATAAGGAAAAAGAAGAGAATGACAAATGTGATGAGGATAGAAGAGAGAAAGAAAAATAAGAAAGTACATTGGAAAGTCATCCAGAGAAGAAGAAGAAAAGAAAAGGAAAAGAAGAAGAAGAAAGAGGA
Source organism: Sequoia sempervirens (assembly GCA_007258455.2). NCBI lineage: Eukaryota > Viridiplantae > Streptophyta > Pinopsida > Cupressales > Cupressaceae > Sequoia > Sequoia sempervirens. Next base: position 720,299,241 of record VDFB02270651.1, read on the forward strand.
AGAAGAAAAGAAGAAAGAGGAAGACAAGAAATCCATTCTAGTTGTGAAGAGAAAAGGAAAAATTTTCAAAGGCCTCGAACTATCAAAACCATCTGAGAATCATCCGAGTACCCTTAAAGGTCTTATTTCAAGGAAAACTATACTTCAACCTGTGCTTCCACCTCAACTAGTTAAGTTGTGATCACACCCAAGTTATGTGGAATTGAAAAATATCACACCTAGTGACAAAATAAAGCTAAGCGATACCTTTCTTAGCTCTATCACACAAGAAGTTGCAAAGTCATATCAAAAGGGGAATGAATTGATAAATGAAGCTTTAAAAGCTTTATAGGAGACAACCCCTAGTGTTACAACATATAACTCTTTAGCTCCAATTGCAAATTTAAATTTCATAGTTGATTCAGTCAAAGAGAACACATCTAATCTCAAGGTTCAAACTACAAAAGAATTGGAGTTGAGTCTGCTATAGAAAAATACTAATGTTTCTACAAGACAAGTGTACAATTTCACATGACAAGGCTTTGCAAACTTGGAAAGAGGTAAGATAATGTGATGAAGAAGCCCAATTGTTATTTTTTTACTACATGAAGTTGTCAAAATCCACTCAAGATATCAATGATTTAATGGACTCAATTGAGTCTCAACTTGTAGATGACTCCAAAGATTATAAGATTGCAGATGATAGAAACTATGTTAGGTGGGTTTCTATTATGGATATTTAGAGAAAAATTTTCATCCTACAGAGGTAGAAGGAAGATGCTATGAGACATTATGCCTAGATTGGAGACCTGGTCATGTCCAAACATGTCTTTATATCAAATACCTTGATGGAAGCAAAAAAACATGAAAAGATGAACATTGTTCCATCCACTCTAGATGAAGGAGAAGAATGCCTAGTAGAATTAAAATCTCCACATAAAACTCTTTCCAGGGAAAAAGGAGTCCGGGATTATGGAAATCCAGCTTGGGAAGTGATTCTCAAGGAGCTACAAGGTGCGCCCAATTCCTGATTTGAAGTTTTTATCTTTTCTCGCTACTTTCTCCTTGATGTCAAAGAAGAGAAGAGGAGAAGAGGTCAAGAGGATAAGAGTATGTATAAATAATTTTATGTTATGTGTTCATGTCCTATACATATGTTAGGGGGAGTTGAGCACAATATTTTGTTTTGAAGCAAGTCTCATTTTTGGAACATGTTCCCATAAATGACAAAGGGGGAGATTGTTGGAAGAATGAATAAGGTGACCTTCAAGTTTGTTGTCATTGATGCAAACACTGGTTGGTAACAAACTGAGTAAACTCTGAGTCTACATTGATCTAGTATCTTGATCTAGAAATCCTCTCAGTAAAAGGAAATTCTATGAGTTTTTGATATATTGCTCAAGAGTTTCAAGTACAAATATAAACAAGTTTTCAACAAGTTTGTGTGATCTAGTTGAGTGATCCAAGTGACAAGAGATAGACATTCTTTTGGCCAAAATGGTTACGAACTATTTATCTTAAAAATGTTTATGTGTTCCTCATTAGGTCTAGGTTGAGCTAATTAATGTTTGTTATGATTTGTTGAATGTACCAAAAGGACTTGATTTAAGCCAGCAAATCTTTTTGAGTTATGCATTCAGTTAGGCTGACCTAATTGATGTATAAAGATGAATCCATATATATATATATATGTAAGCAATGCAGATGAAGAATAAAAAAAGTTGACAAATATAAATGAAGGAATAGTGTTAGATACAGTGATGTGACAAGTTGGATAGTGCAAAGGTTTTAATAGTGTTGTATGCCAGTGATTGGAGTAGAAGTTTTGATATTCCAAAACGTAACTGGAACTAATCTCTTCACATTGAAGGTGTATTTACTCAGTTCATCAATTGGTAGTGAGCCATACCTTTTTGTATCTTGGAAATAAGCCATCTTTTGTATTCAGGCTATGAGCCTTTCAAGGACAGTGTGTGCTGGAAATAAGCCCTATAATATCTTGTAACTAGTTATAATATATTGTGAGTTGATCCTCATCGTGGTTTTTCCCTTTTGGGTTTTCCACATAAAAATCTTGGTGTCAATGTGTTATGATCTCTTTTATGTTTTAGTTTACTCTTGCCGCTAGATGTGGATTGATAATTGGATGGTTAGTAATTTATTATGTTAGCAGAATACTAATTCACCCCCTCCTCTTAGTATTCGGTGTATTCAACACACTCCCTAATCAATATTAGAAAGCTCCCCTTAAAACCAAACTTTTCCAACACAACAAATAGGAAATCCCAAGAGACCCTATCATTAGCCTTGGCAATATCCAACTTAAGGTTCATACCCAAGATTTTGGAGTGCATGATAGAGTGAATAACTTCATGAGAGATAATGGCCACATGTAAAATCTATCTTCCTACCAAAAACCCTTTTTGGTTACTAGATGTAATTTTTTTTAGTAGGGGCCTAATCCTATTAACCATGATTTTGGAAAAAAATTTATAGATCATATTACATAGATTGATTGGGCGATAGTATGACATGGAACACACATCCTCATTCTTGGGGATGAAAAAAATATAAATTTAATTTGGTTATCTATGAAACCTACCAACACAGAAAAAATTCTCTAGCTGTCAAGAGGAGGTCATCAGCTAAATTTCCCATAAATGTTGAAAAAAAGCCAAAGGAAAGTCATCTAGGCCAAGGGCTTTGTAGGAACCAAAGAAAAATACAACCAATTTGACTTCTTTTAAAGACACCCTACACTCCAAAGACTTAATATCTGTAGTGTAGGAAAAATAATTCCTTTTTCACACTTAATTTTTAATGAATAATAATAAATAAAATGAGCTTAATGATGCCTTAATTTAGTGTTGTAATATGTTTTACCTATTCACATTAAGTTTATGGCCCTTTTAATTAAAATGGACTTAATTTTTCCTTATCTTTTGATGTGGTAAGGTGTAAATTTACACTTTCACACTAACCTAGGGCTTCATTAATTAATTAAGGTCAATTTTTCTTAATTGGCCCCTTTAATTCAAATCCAATCCTAATTAATTGTAAATGTTGAGGGATAAAACCCGACATTCATAAATTCAATGACATAAGGCTTAATATTGAGCAATGTGTGTCCTAGGCAAGTGGCCTAGGACCCATTCACCATAGTGTGAATGGGTCCTCACTTGCACCTAGGACCTAAATTCAAATTATGTTTTTGGCAGTTTTTCAATGATTTCAAAGGTATGTTCAAATGTCAGCTTGTGATATTCAAATTTCAGGAATTAATGTTAAGATATGTATAAATAAGAGGTTATCTCACTAATTTTCATACCTAAGATCCTAGAGCTTTTGTGTAACTTCATGAGATCAAGCTAGAGCAATACTAGAGCATTCAAGAGCAATTTCAATGCATTCAAAGGAAGATTTCATTATCATGTCAAAGATTTCTTACATCATGCATGTTGTTTAAGCTAATATGGTGATGTATTGTTCAAGATCTTTTCAAGTATTCAAGTACATTATTCTTAACCAAGTTTCATGATCAAGATCTACATCCATTGAAGCCAATTCATGCTAGTTACAGATTTGTAATAAAAGGTTCAAATAAGGTTTGGTGAGTTGTTACATATTGTTGTTCATTCATCATTCATTCATGCTCTTTCATTGTTTCATATCAAGCTTTAATTACCAATATGGGGTTTGACCAAGATAAACCCCATTCCCTAACAAAACAACATTTTTATCTCTTTGATGTGTGATTACAGATTTTAGGTTGAAGATCAATTGAAGAGAAAAATTGAAGAAAGTTGTAAAGTTGTCAAAGTTGCTAGAAAAGCTATCATATCATGGAAAATTCTCTATAGAACTTATTTTCAGCTATCTGAAAGTGGGTATGTGCAGGATCATCATGGAAAAAATAGGCCCTTAAGTGGCAAAAAATTCAAAAAAATCAGAGTTAGGCAACTTGACATAAAACTTTGAATAAGTTATCTATATTATTTCAAAAATATGTAAGAATAGAATCTATAGAAAATTGAATGTAGTTTCTAAACTACTAGGTTTATTTATTTTTTAAAATCTATTTAGTGAAAATTTGAAATTTCAATGCAATAGTACTTAAATTTTAGGGAAAAATAAGTAGGTGTGCAATCGATACCTAACCACATGAATAAAATGATAATATTTTTTTACAAGATTTTTAGATATAAGTAGAAGACTCATGTCGATGTGATGCATATTTTTTATAATTTTTTTCCAAGTAAATAATTAATTATGAGTTTTGTATGTCGACCACCTTAACTTTGGTCAAAACTTCATGAAATTCAATTTTTTTTTTTAATCCTATAATTAAGCATAAATGTGACATAAGTTTCAAATTTAAAAATGTGATACCGTTTGAAAGCCTATAAATGTTTTTTCAATCATCCTATCAATCATGACTTTAGTTATTCAAATAGAAAATGAATAATAAATATTTATTAAATTCAAAGTAAAGCATAATTTATATTGGTGGAAATAAGAATATCCTTTAAAAACCCTTTTCATTTCATCAATTTTCAGGTAAAAAAAAAGTCATCAGCCACATACCCTACAATATCATATCACCACATTTTGGTCATCATGATCCTGCACATACCCAAGTGATAATCGGGAATGTGAGAGTGAAAACAAAATAGAAGAGAACCTAGACAACATTTTTTAGGAACCCTAGCTAGGACCTATTCGCCATAGGGAGAATGAGTCCTCAGTGAGCTTGAAAAGGTGACATTTGGTGAAAAGTACACATCCTTAGATCCAATTTCCAAATCATCCTTTTGATTACTATTTCTATCAAATTTGATCATTGTCCTTCATTTGCATTTTATAGCTTGAATTTTAGATTTTATTTGATGATCTTAATATTTCTCCCCAAAGTGCTATTTAGTTTATAGCCCCCTCCCTACATAGATAGGAAATTTTCTGATTTGTACCTTAATTTGACTCACCTAAGGGTTGTTAGTCATTTCATTGTTTGGATCTTATTTCCTTGACTGAAACTAGGAAAATAGGCCTTTTTTGTGAATCCCCCTTTCCTAACATTTCCCTCAAACCTTATTTTCATGTTTTCAATATCTTAAGGGGAAATCAAATTAGGAATAACCTCCAAGAGAGAAGCCAACTCTTTAGGAGAGGAAAGTTGCGGATGACCATCACAACTAAAGAAAGAGTTAGCCTCTAATTCCATTTCATCTTTAGTGAGAAGGTCCTCATTTTACTTGACTAGAGAGCATATCATATTTGTTCTCCTATGTTTGAGGGTTGATTGGTGAAAGAAAATAGTGTTCCTATCCCCCTCATTTAACCACTGCACCCTAGACTTTTGTTTCTAGAAGATCTCCTCTTTCCTAGAAACCACAAACCATTTGTTTATTTTATCTTTCTCTCTCACAGTGGTTTCTTCATCAATAGCCCCAACCTCCATCATGTCTTGAATAGTTTTAGTGTTCCATCCCAGGACACTAGACCTTAATTTTTAAGCTTTTGAGCAATTGTAAACATAGGCGTACCTTGGCATGGGAGATTCCACCATCTCTTGATTAGGTCTTTAAAGTCCGTTTGACTCCACATGATCTCGTGCCTAAAGGGGAAGGGTCCTAATTTTCTATGTTTTTCCAAAATTAATACCAAGGCACTATGGTTAGAGGTATACCTTGGTAGAGCTAATAAATCAAGCTTTTCGAGGAGATCCCAATCACTAAAGATTAAAAATTGGTCTAGTTTCACTTGAATAATATTATGACCACTACGTCTATTCGACCAAGTGAATTTAGACCCCAATAGTTCCACATCAAGATGATCCAGATTGGAAATGAAATTAGCAAAATCAAGCATACTATCTAGGACGTCCTCTAGACCACCAAGATTCTCTGAAGGGTATAAAGGAGTATTGAAATCACTAGAAAGCATCCACTTCTTATCCAAATTATTCAACATAATCCTAGAAAAAGAATCCCATAGTTGATTCTTAGCAATCCTAGAGTTAGGGGCATATATATTGATAAGGTGCCACTCCAATCCAATTCTATAATCTTCAAAAGTAACTTCTAAACATTTTTTATTACTAATCCCTTCCCTACCTTTCATTTTTTCTAGATTTCATAAGGTAGTGATTCCCCCAGAAGTGCCCTCTGCCTCACAAACACAATAATGAGCCTTAGGTGAGACATACTTCACCATTTTTTCTAGCACGTCCTTTTTCATCTTGGTTTCATGAATTAAAAGAACATCTACTTTGAGATCATAAATATAAATTTTGAGAATATGTTGTTTAAGAGGATTATTAAGTCCTCTAATATTCCATGAAAGAATATTCATCATAGCAAAAAGAAGGGACTAGTGAAGCCTTTCTCTTTTCCAAGGGGAGAAAACTCCCTAGTTACTTTTTAGCTTTAAGTCCATTAGAGAGCTCCTCTAGGGTCCTCTGTTTCCTAGATGCTATGTCTCTTGCTACTTCTTTGATTCTAAATTCCTTATGATTCACTCTACCCACTTTAGAGTCGTTCCCTACATCTATTTTATTTTTCTTCTTAGATTTTACGTGCACCTACATCTAGGAGTTTTCATTCATCTTGTTCACAAGATGTGGGGAGGGAACCAACTCTTTAAAACCCAAGATAGCTAGTGACTCTTGCATCTTTTCATGAACCAAATCTAGAGGAGTCAATTCCTCTTTCTTCAGAGAGACACAAAGATCTAGACCTTTATCCAAAACATTGGATCCCATTGGGGAGGGGGGGTTGTCTCTCCTAGAAAGAACATAATCAGAGACTATTGTTTCCATTGGAGGGGGGTAAAAAACACCATCCTATAAGATAGAGTCATCATTCTTTTTTTTATTACCTTGGTCAGGACCCCATTCTGGGCCTCATTGTTACCCCTCTCCAGCATCAGGGAGTTGACAAGGGGAGAGAAAATAGTAGGTTCCTTATTCTTCTAGAGGGGCACCCTCGTACAATTATTATTTAGATGGCCAAACTTCCAATAGTACAAGAAATAGAACCTAGCATTTTTATATTCTAGAGCTTGATTCCAAGACCCAAACTTATATTTTAAAGTAATAGAAGTGGGTAATATTTCAAAATAATAGAAGTGGGTAGGATATTGTTGACAACAAAATTGACATAGATTCTAGCAAAAACAAGCCATGTTCTCTATGTTGTGACTTTTTCCACCACCAATAGACTCCCAAAGGAGTTAGCTATACCCTAAAACACTTTACAATTCCAAAACTTGAGGGGTAAGCTAGAAAACCTAACCCAAGTAGGAGCAATTGATCCTAGATCTACAGAGGGGTCTAGTCCCATTTTCCATTTACATAGCACCAAGCAATTCTTAAATTTTTTGTCAAATTTCCATGGACCCCCCATGAGAACTGAAACCAAGTCTTCCAAGTTATTGAAACCAAATAAGAAAAGACCATTAGACATGGAACTTGCACTAGCCTCACCTTAAAGAGACCAGACTGAATTCATCCATCTGTGAACCTAATATATGTTACGCCTAAAGGCTTAAAACCTCCCAACTTATGATATTTGAAGGATAGCAATAGATTCATCGATTATTTCATTAGGGACAAACACTACCAATCCCTCAATCACACAACAACCTTTGAACCCTGAGGGGGAAAATAGAGCCCTTTTCAAAGTAGAGGAGATACCCACAAGTTTTTTTGAATACGACTTTTGATTTTCTTTCAACACCATGGAGCCAGCTTCATGATGAACATACACTATACCTTCAAATCTAGGCAAAAAACCCCCCACACCTACTTTTGACCTAGAATAATGGGTAAATGGAGTCAAGGAGCTAGAATTACCACCTGTTAGAGAGGAAAAATTCCTAGAAGAGGATGCCAACTAGCCCTCCCACCCAGCTTCGCCATGGCTGAAGCTACAACACATAAATTTTAAACTCAAATGCATGTGCAAAGCAGAGCAAAAAGCTTAGCTTTTTCCTGAAATAATTATTTATTTCTTTGTTATTCTAGTACATTTTGCATATTCAATTACTTTGAATAGTTAGTGGGTTAGTTATTTTTTGTGGTAAACTCACATTTCATATATATGAGACTATAGCACACTATGTGGAATTTTTCACACTATAGGGATGCCTATGTACATAGTGTTGTTTTCTTTCACCGAGAGCTTGCCAGCTTTCTTAGAACAACTTTGCAACCTAATCTTCCTTTCCCTTAAACTCTCATCCTCTGATTTGACATATTAAAACATAAATAAGCATCTCATTTACCTCATCCCATTACCTGATCTTTTATCCCTAAGGTAGTAAAAAAGCATTCACCCTTTTGAGATCAAGTTATCTTGGGGTGTCAAATTTCTTCCTCTACATTTTGTGAACCTAACATGAAATTATCCTTACTAGATAGTATTTTGTTGAAAATTTCTTCTCTTGTATGGATATTTTTTGGACTAAGTGTTGTGACACTTTTATGAGGTTCAAAACCTAGTCTACAACTTTTGGGCACATATTATGAAGAAGCATTCAACACTTAGACATGGGTTCAAAATAATAGTTCAGTCCAACCCATCAAGGTCCTGAATTTGATCAATTCACCATAGGTTTGTCACCTAGTTATACAATGCCTTGTGTTTTTTCTCCATCCATTTGCTAAGGTTCAAACAAGTTCTCAACCAAGTAATCCATCTAGGTCTTCCTTTCCCATAGACCATGTATCTACTCGTAGGTTCCCCTTTGAGTAGTTTTAATCTTACGAAGAAAGAAAAGGAATTTGAAGACTTTCTAAACTAGTATAACTTATACACTCAAGCTACTCTTGTCATTAGTGTTTCGGGGAATCTACTTATTTTAGACTACAAAGGTCTTGAGTTACTTTATGGGATAACTAATATAGTATAAAATCATGTACCCTTGTACATGATAGTCTTGATCCATCCTCAAGATACCCAATCAGATATCACTAGTGTATAGTTGAATATTTTGATTCTAGAGGTGTTTGTGAGCATGGTGGATACTAATCCCTCCTATACATTCTTTCATTTTTGTTGATAACACAAACACTATGCTCCTTGATATTTTTAGAGTCAATGTGAATTACATCCCTTTGAGGTATGAGATTCCTAAATCCACATTCCAAACCTCTAGTACCATGACTAGTCAACCTCCTCCACCTCAACCATCCAATCCTATCTTAATTACCTTATTACAAAATATGGGTTAAACTTAGTCACAATCAGCCAACTTGACCATTTCTACTTCTCATTCCCCATTACAACCTTATTACTATCACAATCCCTTGTCCCTAAACATCTTAAATATCCCCATCCCTCAAGTGGTGGAAATTCTAAAATTTGAAAAGTACAATGGAAGGGGTTACCAAAGACTCATGTCTCCACATTCACTACCATGTGTAGTGAATTTCTCTATGAGGATGTGTTGTTATCCAAACTATTCACATGGTCTCTTAAGGACACCACATTGGATTAGTTTTTCTCCCTTCCTCTAATAATTCCATCTTCACCTTCGAACAATTAGTTAATCAATTCTTGTAGTAGTTGCAATCTAATATTAGGTTGAAGATTACTTTTATTGATCTTATCCACTATAAGGAGGGGAGTCATGAGAAGGTGACTGAATTTATTTCTGTCTATTAATATTTTATTTCTCATATCTCTTATACCCTACTTGACTCTGATATCCAACACATGTTCATGTGGAATTTGCAACCTACAATGAGAGAAAAAGTTCTCTTTATGAAATATCCCTCTTTTTCCCTTCTTTTTATGGTGCTTAGAGACTACTAATAGACAATGACACAGTATGGGGGATCCTCCTCATCCTCTCATCTTCATATTTGAATTATATTTTTTTGGAGATTCCAAATAGAATAAAGAAGTAGTGAATGTGGTTTCCCTTCCTACTGAAAATAACACCATAGGACATAATATAATTCTTACAAAATTATTTGAGTCTTATGCTAGTGTTGTTGAAAATTTATTAAAATATAATCTAATCACTCTCCCAAAAATCAAACTACTACTGAATGACAAAATGTATCCTAGTTTATATGATTTGTGAAAGTTTTTCCAATATAATTGAGTCCCAAGACATGACACTAAACATTGTGTGCATCTTCAACATATCATCCAAGACCCCATAGATAGTGGTGCCATTCAACTTGATGATAAAAAGATAAAATCAAAAAAATCTATAGCCAAGGCTAATAACCAACTACAAATCTACACAAATCCCTTTCCTTCTCATTCCACTAATCTAATCATATCTACTTCTACTTCTTCTAGAGCCAACCACTGTGAGTATGTGAACATAGTCTCGGTATGTGCGGATCATCATGGGAAAAAAGGCCCTTTAAGGGCAAAAAAATTCAAAAATCGTGTTAAACTTGACGAAAAAATTGAATAAGTTATCTATATTATTTCAAAATATGTAAGAATAGAATATGTAGAAAATTGAATGTAGTTTAAACTACTAGGTTTATTTAAAAATAAATAAAATCTATTTGGTGAAAATTTGAAATTTCAATGCAGAGTACTTAAATTTTGGAAAAAATAAAAGTGTGTCGACCACCCTAACCTAATAAAAATGATAATATATTTTTTAATATTTTATATATAAGTAGAGGACTCGTCAGATATGATGCATTATTTTGTAATTATTTTCCAAAGTAAATAATTAATTATGATTTTTTATTAAAATTTTTAAAAATATAAAAACTCATATGTTCCACTCACCTTAACTTGGTCAAAACTTCATGCAATTTATTTTGAATTTTTAATCCTATAGTATGTGAAGCATAGAATGTGACACACATTTCTCGATTCAAAAATGATACCATTGAAAGTTATAGATGTTTTCAATCACCTTATCGACGACTTTAGTCATAATTCTAATAGAAAATAAATATAATTATTTATTAAATTCAAATTAAAGCACAATTTGTATTGGTGGAAAGTTGATAATATCCTCCTTAAAACCCTTTTCATTTCATCAATTTTGGATTAAAAAGTCGTTAGCCACATACCCTACAAATGCCCATAATATTGCCACTTTTTGGCCCATGATCCTACACATACCTTCTCATTCACTCTATTCCTCTTATGAATCATGTGGATACATTCTCTCATATAAATTTCTACACCACATGATCTCCCCTACCAAGGAACCCTCTCCTCTTCTACATCTCAACTCAAGTCAATGGTAACATCGTAATAGGTGTTATGAGTGACCTATTAGTTAGGTCAATATTATTATAGAGAGACCTTTTATCAACAAATTGCATAAGGGAATATGAGAAATAAAAGGCCACAATCTATACTCTTGATGGCTTCTTCTTACCTACCATTGTTTCTCTTTTCCTTGTCAATCCTCGTGGGACCCAAATCCTTTGATGTCCCTTTTGTTGTGATTCTTGAGTCTAACCTATTGTAAGTAAGACTAGGAATTCCACATGTGGCTAGTCTCCCTGGGGTGAGCCCACAATATTGTCCCAATTTTTGGCCAAGTTTGACATTAATATCAATACTTTTTACAAAATTTCACTTTATGAAATGCATAACAATTAAATCATTAATAATTTGGAGATTCGATGTGAAATAGTGATTTGTGAGAATTTTTGAGTAAATTCTAAATATATATTCTAAAAAAATAGAAATAAATTATGAATATTTTTATGTAACTTTCAATAACTTATTTTTATTCTTAACAACATTTTTAAAAGGTGATTTTTTGTCGTCACACATGAATTTTTTTATTGAGAGGATAAATTTATAATTTTTAAACTATAGAACTTTGACATCAATATCTAGTGCAAGGATATTTTTTCATAATTTTTTGTTGGATAGCTTTTCAATTATTTTTGAAGTCAAAGTAATTATAATATAGACATAGGCATGCATTTCATCACGCATAACTTATTTTTTATGTATTGAAATTAATTTCTATTTTTCTATTAAAATAAGAACATCAATACCTAGTGCAAACATATTTTCTACAATTTATCTCTATTTTTGTATTTTTCAACTTGTGTAAAATAAATACCTTGATGTTTAGCAAACAACAACATTCACAAGAAATAAAATATAAATATAATAATAAAGTTAAAAATATTAAAAATTATAGTTTTTGGAAAGCTTATAATAAGGGCTACATGCTTACAAAACATAATTTCTAAATGAATTTATTTAATCCATCAAAAGATAAAGTTAAAGTTTTTTTTTTCAACATTTTGATAGGTGTGTTTAGGAGAATCCATTTTTGCTATGATTTAATACTAGAGGGGTTCTATCCAAGGGGGTTTGATACAAGGGCATCTTATCTAACCCTCTTCAATTAAAACCCTTTAGATGGAATCTCTCAAGGATTAAATCGTATTAGTATTTTCTAAAAATATGTGATTCTAGGTGAAAATTGAGATGTCCCATGTTTGTGGCCCATTATTGTGGGATGAACCCATGAATGTAGTCACATCAATAGTCCACAAATATTTAAAATCCCTCATGATGGTATAGTACATACCATCCATGACATAGGATACAAGCCCCTTGTGTCACATGGGGGCTTTTCTCTAGACCATTTTTGGCCCGATCTTGTTGGACCTTTGTTGCCCCATGGATACTTATTTTATAGAGCCTATTTTAGTTACAAAGTGGGGGTCATGGCCCCTAATACTTTCTCCCTTATTTTCATGCAATCTCCATGGTGTCTATGTGTTCGCAACAACATGCCTTGTCCTCTACACATGCCTCCTCAAAGCCTATGGAAAAGCACACTCCCACACATAGAACTTCTCTAGCCATGATTTCACAATATCTATAAGTACCCTCAATTCCTTATATTATGCATAACATAGGAAAAGAAAAGGCATCCATGTTGATGCAATCTAAACCTCAAGTCTTCTAACTTCTAGTTGTACCAACAATTCCTTGCTCCATCATGTATGTTAAGGGGAAGCATGTAAGTTGAGTTCTTCCTTTTTTTGCTCCTATATCTTGACCTCCGAGGCCTCCTCCCATTCCTCCATTTGCTTATAAAGTAGAAAATGGAAAGGATCTCATGGCTGAGATTCTAATCTCTATTTTTGTAGCTCCTTCTATGCCTCCTTAAGAGCCAAATATTTTGTGAATAATAGCTATGAAGACTACTCCTTTGATGGAACATGAAACCCTATAGTCTTCTCAAGAATCTATTCCTAGTATTCATAACTATTGAAACTAACTTACATGTGAGCATAAGAATCACCGATGGGCATTGGCCCAAGAATGTGATTCCTTGCAAAATATTTAAGTTGAGCCTTTTGATTCTATCTTTGTTTATGTTTTTATTTCCCCTAGTTCCCTTCATGTTCTCATTTCCATTCCTATCTCCTCAATTCTTCTTTCAACTTCCTTAATGGATCTAAATGAATCTGACTCTAATCAGGTGCAAGTACTCATCACTCCTTCTCTAGAGCCTCCTTGATCACTTCTCTACCCAAAGAATCTCACTCTAATCGGGTGCAAGTACTCATCACTCCTTCTCTTCCTTATTTTCTAGATGTTGTTGATAAGCCTTACATAAAGGTCGTATCCACTATGGCTCCTTCCACTTGTTCCACTTCTAATGAGAGGCTTCCACACCCTCCTCTTAAGTGAATATTAGAGCATGTCCTCACTCTGAAGAATAGTTGAAAGAATTCTTCTTCTTCATCTCATCCTAGTATGTTCTATTCAATTCTTATGACGAAAGACTCTTCTACTTTCTCATATTTTATCATTGCTCCTCTTCAAAACATTATGAATGATTGCTTAGTCTAGCAACTCCCTTGTACTTAGTCACAACACTTTAATCCCAAGATGTGTATGTTTAACTTGATGGAGGATACTTTGAATTTGTCATCAATATATACTAGATCGATGGCATTAACCTTGTAGGAGCTTATTCATGGGGACATCGAGACAAACTCTTCTTTGGTTCTTGCTATAGGTGTGTCAACAAACATTACTCTCACTATCCTCCCTCTATAGGCTCATAGTGCCTCCCCTTACAATGATCTAGATTGGGAGAAGGATGACTTGTTGGAGGTGTTGGACTAGAGTACTACCTCTTCTTATCTTTAGATTACATTTACGTGTTTGATTTTGTTCCCCCATGCTTGTTTATTATTGTTTGAACTCTTTCCTAGAGGACCCTTGTTACCCTTATATGTACTTGGATATATGAGAGAAATCTTTTCATAAAACTTCCTCTATGTGTTTCATCATTATTCTATTTTTTGTAAAAATTTCTTTTCATGTCAGGTATGATGCAAAGCATTTGGGAATTTAGGCCTCTTCTATGTTGACCCAACTTTTTATTTTCCTTCATGTAATCTTCTTCTCATTCCTATCTATTTGGGGGTTGATAACAACTCATAATTTACACTATATATACCCACACATTTATGATCAGTTCTAATCCTGAATAATTGGATCCCCCTATGCTTTCGATCTCACTACTTTTTCTCGATGTTATGGATGCTATGTTTTATCCCTCACATGTTAACATTCCATGGATATATCTCACTATGCATGTCATGACACAACATCTCTTTATCTTTCTTCTCCTTAGAATGACTTATGTTGTAATGTGTAGCACACATCATTCTAAGGGGGTTATCATATCTAATTATTCTTATTTTTCAAAAATATGTCTTAAATATATTTTTGTTTTACAATATTTTGATCTAGGATGGAGGAAACTTGACTAGACTTGTCTTTTATCTTGATCTCATTGTCTAGCTTGGAAATAGCCTGACTAGACTTGTCTTTTCTGTGACTATCTTGCTATGTAGTTTGTAGTAGCCACAAGCCTATTCACTTACCATATGATCCCTAGCATAATACATCTTGCTAATCCATACCTATTAGTGTTGTCTTTATATCTCAACTTTTTTATCACATCTATTTTTTTTCTTTTGTCTGCCCAATGTGTTTATCTATAGCTAACATGTTCATGGTGAGATTGTAGTTATCATTATAGGATGGAAGAATCATGTCCTCTTCATTTCATGGCTCAAACTTTCAATCACATATACTAGATTGAACACCTACATCCTCTTCATCCTGGGTATATTATCTTCAACCGCTTTCACTCTCCTTTAGCTCACATCTACTAGAATACATATGCTCACTAAAGTAGGGGAAAAATTTAATGTCATAAATTTCATCACATGCAATTTCACATTCCATAAACCTCTCATTTAGATAAATTAATTTGATAATACAATAGTCCCTTAATCTTGTCCTTAACCCATCCATTGTTGGTCGTTACGATGATTTTTTATTGTTGATGAATGTGTTTCATGCAGATGTCTATGCACTGAGTGAATTTCCCAAAAATATTTCTAATTGCAGTAGTCATTTGGACATTATACTTCCCACCTACCTGCGAGTGTAACACCTCTATAGCTTGCAACTGTGTTGAGAAAAACCCCCTACATACATATACTTCATTTTCACTCTCATTTTGGGATTCCATTAAATCTATCTCATTCATTCTTGGTCATTTTCTCAATCTTCTTCATTCTTTCATTCTCATTCTCTCATTCTCAAGCTCTTGCACTATCTAAGTTACCACATTTCTTTTCATTTTTTCTCTCTACAAATCAAAGCTTTGGAACTATTGGAATATCTTGTACAATCTTGAAGGTTGCAACTATTTTGCTTTTGACATTCTCATTCACCAAAGGTGGAAAATTGTAATTTCTTTGTTTCTTTGTCTATTTACTTTGATGCATAATATTCTAGTATGTCCATTTACATCTTTATCTCATCTATTATCTTCTCTATTCATGGAGGTGAGAACACCTACACAGGGGTTTGATAGAGGCAAACCCCTAAAACAACACCAACCATTTTTTTGTTTCTATGTGTGCAAGTGGTGCAGGTGTTGAAGTTAGAGCATTGTTGGAAGCTTCATTATTAGACCTCTTGTGAGTGTCTCCTTTCTTCTTCTCCATTCTATCTCTTATTTTTCATTCAATTTAGGATATTTTTGTCTTTATTATTTCTCTATTATTCTAGTATTTTTTAAATATATAGTTAATTGAAATAGTTAGTGTGTTCTTGAATTTTTTATGCTAAACTCAGTTTTCATTTGTATGAGACTACAATGCCCTGCGAGGATGTCTACATGTCATGCTATTGTCCTTTTTCGATAGCCTACAAGTTTGCTCAAAACTGCAACCTACTCTTTCAGTCTCTAAAATTCTCATCCTTTGATTCTCTATAAAGCACAAAAAAAGGTCTCCTTTACCTCATCCCATCACCCGAGCTTTGATCCCTGAGGTAGTTGAAGAACATTCACCCTTTTGAAATCAAGCCATCTTGAGGTGTCAAATTTCTTCCTCTACACCCTCATATCTTCCTAATCACAACCCCTATAAGTTTCCATTTCCCAAAGCTATTCCATTCCACTACCTAGCTAAAAATTTGATAGTAGCCTCTCACCATTTGTTTCTTCATATTCCACTAAACTTTGTCAATCCTTATTATTCCAAGAGATCCAACTCATTATTTCCAATAAATGTTGTAGGTGTACATATGGGTACAACATAAAGAATGAATAATTTCATTTAATTTTTAACTATGGCCTAAAACTAGACTAGATGGTTTTCCTTTTATATGAACTAGTAGAGTATGAGTATGGATATTTTAAATAGTTTTTATTTACATTCCGAAAAAATCATTTATTTTGAGTAATATTCTTACATGTAAAATAATTTAGTTCAATAGATGAATATTTAAAATATTTTGAAGTTATTTTATATTACTTTTGAAAATAGTTAATCAAAGGAAAAAGAAAAAGAAAAACTTGTTTCTTGCTAGCCATTATGAGAGTTGGAACAAGGTTTGATCTTATCAAGGAATAAATACACTTTTCAAACATCACCCCAACTATAGACAAATAGAAGGTGCAATACAATACATTGACAATCAATCAACATAAGAGAACAATTCTAGGATAAATGTCATGATATAACTACAACAAGAGAGGACCAAGTTAATGGATCATAAATATGGTTCCCTAGAAAAGAAACTGAAGAAGAAATTTGTAAATATTAGCTAAGTGAAACATAATTGGAAGGCTAGAAAGTGAAGGCTTAGGAATTAAAAGATCAAGTGACATCCCTTAATGAAATAGTATTGCAATAGAGAGAATAAACACAAGTAGACGTATGAAAAATAAACGTGATTCATTTCCAATCACAAAAAGACCATAAATTATTCTACTAAAAATTAAAGTACCAATGTTTTGAATATTTTCATTATTTTTTCAATACATGAATGCAAATTTGATTTTAAACAGTAATCTTAAAGAAATCTTATAAATGATGAAGTTATTCTTTATTATAAAACAAAACAATAGATTAAAAATAAATCATCTCAAACATTTTGATCTTTAAAAGGTTGATATTTCTCAAAATAAAATTTTATTATTTTCATTTTTCAAAATTTAAACCTATTCTCCTTTTCAAATTTAAATATATTATTTCTTTATATCGTTTTATGTTGTCACGAGTCTAAATTAACTTTAACATAATTCAGAATTGTATCTCCCGCCCGATTTCTGCAAAGCCACCCCTAGAATATCTTGGCTCCACTTTCTGTGATGCTTTACTCGTGTCAATTGTTTAGGAGTGGTCCATTACAGAATTCTCTTTCTGCATGCATCCGGATGGATTATAGATATCAGGCAGCCCACAGCATTCGTGGCAGCTTGGCCTTTTCTTACGAGCACGACATAAATTGCATTCGAAAGCTACTGGAATATGAACGTCTCAGCTAAAGGTCAAACAAGCAACTGGACTTTTAAACGTATGCTGATTATATTACGATTTAGCTGCCACTTTGTAGATATGAACTTTTCTAAGAACAAAAAACGTAAATTCTGACGACTAAGTGATGAAGAAGTAACGTCCAGTTTTGTAATTAGTCGGTCGAAAGTACAATTAAGAATCACAAGATGTACTACACATTCAATGGATAAATACAATAATTCAAAACAAGTCTCTTTTAAGATGATGTCTTTTTGTAAACTTCATTGTCAAAGATGCATTATTTCTTATTTTTGATATAAATGAAATATATATTTCTGATCGATTTTGACAGAAAAAATTCTTCTAAACATGCAAACAAAATCAATTTAAAACAGAAATACAAATATCTATGTAATTCAATTGTTTTCGAAAAAATAAATGTGTGTAATAGAAATTAAGTTGAAGGTGTCATGTAGAAGCTTCCAGTGTTAATGGTGGCACCTAAAAGTGGGAAGGAGGCCATGTGCAAGTCCTAGCGGCCTCAACTTCTCAATTTCAATAGTTTGTGAGTCAAAAAGTTTTTATGAGTTTGACGGTGCACTGTGGACTTTCCTCATAAAAGGACATAAACGTGTCACGTTGCATACTGTATATCATCACATCTGGCAGTTGCCATGGATAGTCAATAGATAAAATAAGCGCACTGCACTATCATTGAGATTGTACAGGCATAAACAAGATAGGATCTTGTCATACTTAATCACCAACTGTATGCGTGTAAAATGCATTTTACCTTCGATTTCAAACACAACGGAATTCTTCTAGAAGAACTCTTCAAGTCAATTTTTGTGATAGTGATTATTAATCTCCTTTCTAACAATATGATATTTGTATAATACATGTAATGAATTGTAATTTGGTAAAGATTCATGATCAATTAATTTAGAGTGTGATTTGATATGTGGGTATAAATTTGATAATTTAATGTTTATTTTTTATTTTTGTGTTTTCTTACACTTTAAATATTATTTATTGGTATTTTATAAAATGATTGATGTTTGATTGTGCTTGATAATTTTTTGTTTAATAATATAATTAAAGATTTTGAGAGACTTTTTACAAACTTTGAAAATTTTGATATGATAATATAGAAAATATTAACAACTAGTTTATAATGACGACAAAATTTAAACCATTAAAGGTATTGTAATATTCTTAAACAAAGTTTTCTTGGACAATGTTGAAGCAAGTTAGTAGATAATTTATTTTCTTACTAACTATTTTAAGATAAGTCACATATTTTATGAATTGTCATATTAGGCGACTTAAAGTTACATCAAAGATTACATACAAATTATTGTTGGTAATAATATATTTTATAGTCAAGTATTAAGTTAAACTAAATCATTTTTTTAGTATTAGAATACTTAAGTTTAATAGGTTATGTGTTTTTTTGTCTTAGGTCGTAGAATTAGGACACATGTCATGATCTAATTGAATCTACACATAGGGTTTCACATAGGGCATCTTATGCTTTACCAAGGGAAACTCATCATATATTATATTATCATTCATGTTTTTTGCATTAATAGAGCTCAAGCTATTATATTGATCCATCTTATTTCTTTCCCATTTTGTGATAGGTGTTTGATTGTAGGTGAATTTTGAGAACTATAGGGCTGAGGATTCAACTCCAACATGGTATCAAAGCTCCAGATCTATGATTTTTTATCCATATTTTAAGGGATCCATCCTTGAGTGTTCATAAAGTGTGTCCTAGAGAAAATCACACTTCACTGTTGCATCCTAAATACACAACAATCTTAAAATCAACTATCAAATTATCAAATTTTGCAAAAAAAATTTGATATTTTTTATGAGATGTATGATTTTTGAAAAAACTATATAATTGTACAAATAATTATGACTATGTGTAGTCTTATAGCCATTGTATCTATATTGCACAACCTTTGTGTCATTCTTGTATAGAAATTTGATGAATCATACAAAAAAATGGAAAGAAAATCTAAATAGCAGAAAGGGCTTAATATTTTTCGGCATCTGCATAGTTTCTTGACAAACTAACATTGCCTTTGTTGCGCCTAATTTTTTTTACTACCATTCTTTTATTTCTATGATTGATTTTTCCCACCAATGTTAGGTGTTAAATCCCTAGTCAAACCAACAACTAGGGGCTTATTTCTTAAGCTTCGTCAATGCACCACCAAGTTGATACTCATACACTATCAAGTTGTCACCTAACCACTACTTGTTCACCACCCCTATGAGCAATACTACTAGGTCATAGCCCACCTTGCACCTAGTTTTCAACCTCAAGCCACTAGTCATAGCTTTTATGCCTTATAGAACCTCTTTTTTATTTTAAGCATAACTTGGGAATACATTGTAAAAAATTAACAAATGGGTATTATTGAAAAGTCAATTCTAAGCACTTTCTATTAGTGCTATTATTTTTTTCTATATTTTCTTTTATGATTTTTATCAATTCTTGAATTTAGATAATACTTATTTACACTTTGAGGCCCATAAATTTTGGCTTGGATATTGTTTTTTATGATTCTTGTAGCATTGGAATATTGGTTCAATTTTCTAAAAAAATCCTAGACCTAACTTTCTATTTTTTTGCGAAGTACATAAAGATAAAATATGATGCAGGAGCATCCTTGGTTCTTGGCAATCTTGCATCAACCAAAAATATTTGCTTTTAGTTTTTTTTTGTTCTTGTTCAATTCTTTATTCAGTTCAAGTGGCCAATTTGGTATTTCTTCATATTTTCTCAGCAGACCCTGTGGATCTATGTGTACATCATGGACATGTTCATTTTCCTTATTCCAATATTTTAGCATGATTGGATCTTTTTTCTGAAAAGTTATCACTTCTAGATTTAAGGGCTATTTCTTGAACCAACACCAGAATAATTTTTAGGCCTAACAACTAGTTTGATCGCTTGTGGATCTTTCCCGTAACTTGCAGATCTTGATAGTGTGATTCAAATTTTGTTCTATGGAGTGTCCCCGACCTTAATTATAGGTCCACACTTCATCCTATTCCTTCACCAAGGATTAATTAAAATTTGAGGCTGACCTATTCATGCACATGATACATTTTCTTTCATTGGATATTTTATTGATCTTTGGCCGACACAGATGATTCTAGATCTCAAGACATGATATAAAACATTGTAATCGATCATTAGAAAGTAGCAAAGTTAGAAGATAGATTTGATATGTAAGATTTTCACTCTATAGGAATATTGTAATTTGAGCATGTTGTATCATGCCTATGAGCCCGAATCTATAAACTCAGATGTTGTTGGATGTTTGTAATTGAACTTATTGATAATAAGCAAGTTTGAATATGCATTTGCCTCAATATTTCATGTTGCTTCTATTGTGTGACTCTTGCTGCATGGTTCAGATTGTTC
>VDFB02270651.1:720320570-720419452 GCA_007258455.2 Sequoia sempervirens
TAGATAAACTAAAATTGGAGAAAATTGGACTCATGAAACACCTTATAGAGTGTCTTGGTTGAATGATGAGAAATAAATTTTGGTTAATGAGCAAGATTTGGTTGAGTTTAGCATTGGTGGGTATAAGGAAATGATTCTTTGTGATGTTTTTCCAATGAATTGTTATCATTTGTTACTTGGATGACCATTGAAGTTTGATAGACATGCCATTTATGATGGGAGAAACAATACATATCAGATTGAAAAGGATGGTAATACTTTTAATTTGACTCCATTGCAAGAAGATGTGAAGGAAAAAACTAAGGCAACAAAAGTGATCATGATGGCGAAGAAGTATATAAAGATAGAGGAAGACAAAGATGAAGAGATGGTAGACACTTCAAGGCTTGAAAATGTTGGGATAGTAGATGGAAGGAAAGATGGTGATGAGTTGATGACAAAAGAAGAAAGAGATAAGGTCAAGGATGAATTGCTTGAGGAGAGGCAAGATTGGCATGATAATATTGTGGTGGGGACATTGTTTTGTCCATTGAATGTAAAAGTTGTTAGTGGGAAGACCACTTCTATCAAAACAATGATTTATAAATCTGATCATACAGTGGTATGTAAGTCTGATAATACAATGATACTAGGGGAAAAAAACTTGAGGATAGTAATGAAGGCAAAAGATGGAATGAAACAAGATGAATGGAATGGACAAATGGATGAGTTTGAGTATGCACTAAGGGTAAAGGAAAGGATAGTTCAAAACAAGAATGATATAGGTATGAAGGCATGTTCTACATTAATTTTTGATAAGGAAAATATAAGAGGGTATAGAACAAGAGAGCTTGTAAAGATGGAGCACTATCATGGTGGTAACAAGTACAAGAGTGCAAATAATAATGCACATTTGCAGTATTTGGCTCAGTGGAAAGGCTTACCAAGTGAAAGAGCTTTTGAAGATCAAGGAGATGAAGTGTTCAAGTATGGAAAAGTTTTCATTCAATTTCCAAGCAACTTGGAAACTTTTTCAAGCTAGGTGTATGGTGCAAGGGCACCAAAGCAAATTCATGTAGATGAGGTCTTAGGTTAGGTTTTTGGTGTTTGAGTCTTTTGAGAAGCAAATAAGGTCATAATAGACCACTTTCTTATGTAATAAGTAATTTTGAGTTGGTTTAGGGTCAATTTATCAAGTTTGGTGTCATTATTGCAAAAGTTACTAAGTCTTGTAAATGTTGTCAACATGCAAAAACTACAAAAATGCGCTATGTGGGAAGACCAATGGTCATTGGAAGTTTTAATGTTAGTTGGGTCAGTTGATTAGTTGGTTTTGGGTTTTGAAAATTTTAAATAGGCTAAAGAAACTTGATGTAAGGGTTTTGAAGTGGTTTTGAAGAAGAATTCAATAAACAAAATTCAGTTTCCTTTGAAATTCTCTAGTAATCTATTGTTGTAGACCCCTGTACAAATCTGTACTACACCAAATTGGTCTAAAAGATTTTGTACTAGATAGAGATATGTGTTAAGAAGGGTTTTTCTTTTTTGTGCTTTGATTTTATAAAGAAACAAATATTTTATTGCTAATTTTCTGTAGGTGGCCAAAGAACTCAGAATTTGGGATTTTGAGGGTGTAAAATGGGTATTTAGGCCATTCCACTTGGTGAATATTAAAAATACTTGGTGGAATGGCATAATTAGATATAGGATGTTGTTTAATGATGTTTCTAAGAGTATGGGAGGTTGTTTGAGGGCTTTAGAATGATGCCCTAGGGTGAAAATGTGCAAGTTTTGAGTCAAACTTATGACTAAGAATTGAAGGTATATGAAATATCATTGGAAAAGTGTGGGAGAGAGTTTTTAAAGCATGTGTAGGCTATATGTGATGCGTTTGAGAAGTTGGTGAGGTGAGGAAAGGTCTGTAGACTAGAGTTTCAATAAACCCTCTTCAAATAAGCCTAAATGAGGGTTTTGTGTCTTGGTGAGTTTTGGGTTGTTTCTTTGGATAAAAGTTCTAGATTTTAGGAATTTGTAACCTGGTTGAGGATTGTTCAAAGAGATTTTGGGTTGGTAGGGTGTTTAGTTTGGTCTTGCTTTGTAAATCAGGGCTAATTGGGGCTCTATTCAGCATACTAGTCCTTTTTAGGGAAGGAAGGTCTAAAACAAGTATATGATATTTTGAGATGTGTTAAAGAATGTCCAAATGGGTATCAAGAATGCTATTTGATTTGTGGGTTTGATGAGTACTTTGGAAGATATTCCCAATTTACTATGTTTGGATGGCTACAACAAAAATTGAAGGAATCATGAGTTGATCACTAAGTTAGAGTTTTGAAGGGTGGAAATTTGTTTGAACCACTTTGTATTGTGATTGTTGGATGTGTTCCTCCCTAATTTGCATCACATCCATGGTTCGATACTCTTCTAGAAGGTCTCTTATCCTTAGTTTTGTCTTCATGGATGTGTCTAATTGAAAAACCATGTAGATATAATCCTGTATTATGATGATTAATTGTGAACCATCATGGGAATAGATTACCCTCATTTTAGGGTTGTAGTTTTTAGCCAATGCTTTGATCAATTCCACATTGAAAAACACATTAGGCATGAAAAGATTTTCCAAATTCATGTTCCAAGGATTTGAGATAGGTTTTTGTCTTTATTTCTTTCTGTAATGATATATAAATAGATCATAGCCTCTTTGTGGAGCCCACACATTTCTGAGATTTTTATGTTTATCTTCTAATTTTTCACATGAAGGATTCAATTAAGTTGTCCTAGATTTTGGTCCATACTTGGGACATTGATCTATTAAGTCTTGGTTTAATGGTCTAGCCTCTATTTTTTGCCTCTTTACTTTTGGTGGGTTCTATCCATCTCAAAGCCCTAGTTGCACAATACTTCTTGAGAAAATAGAATATGTTTAGTTGAGCCAAGAACACTTACTTGAACTAATGTCATGATTTTTGAGGTGCTTGTTGTCATCCAACTTTGTCTCCTCAATTTTCAACCATAATTTGCATTGGTTTTTATTTCTCAAGAGTCGAATATATCGAGATATGGCTCGCTTGAACCAACTCTGGTTCATAAATAATGCTTGTGCCACCTTTCTAATCAATTGCAGTATTAATGGTAGTTATCTCTTCAATGACCTCTTTAGTCATGTTAACCAGGTTTGAAATCATTTCATTATGTCGAAGAGACCTTGATTACATTGTTGAAGATGTCTTTTTCTTTCTACAATGTGTGTTTGATTCCTTTTCAAAATGTCGTAGAGACATATGAGTTTCTCTCTTCGATCCCACAAAGTCTCTTTGATGGCTACACTTCATGTTTTTCCTTCCTGGTACTTTTGGTATCAGAATGCCGATGAAACCGATGATCATTTCCGTCATATGGGGTTATGTATCCTAGACATACCCATGTTCCTCCTTTCAACAGTGTTTCTTTGAATGATTTTTTTTGAAATGTTGAAGAGACCTGTGGTTATCTCTCTTCAATGTTGCATAGTCTCATCGATAGTATATGCTTGTAGCTATGTTCCTATTGTTAGAAAGTTGAAGAGACTTTTATAAATGTATGTTCTTACTTGTTCTCGTGGTGTCAAAGAGAGTTCTTCACTTCTTAGTTTGACACATTGATGTCTCTTTGAGATTTCTGATGCACTCACCTGACTGTGTTCTGCCAAAAATTTACAATTTATTTCATAATAATCTCTTGATGTCCCAAATATTTTTTTCTACTTCCTTAAAAAGATCCTGTATTCTTTGAGTATCGGCATTATTGTGTCTTGTCAAAGAGATAAGTTAAATTTTCACTCTGAAGCATCTAGGTTGTTGGAGATACATTCAAGTACATGTCACCTCAAAGCATGAGGGTCTCATCGAAATTTTCATTGGCCTTTTATTGATCTTGTTGAGGGGACTATGGTGAAACTTTCTTCGATATGGCATTGTCTTCGTGATATACCTTGTGTCACCGAGGAAGTACCTTAATAAGGGGATTTATTTCAAAGTTATAATTAGAGGCTTTATTTTATGAGCTATGTAGAAAAAAATATGTTTAATGTCAAATACAGTAAAAAATCAAGGGCAATGGGGATAGAAATGGAATGATAAATAAGAATGGAGGTATGTGAAAACCAAGGTATATTTTTTAGCTCCAACACATTGATTGGACAATATGAAATCCCAATCCTCACTACCAAATATCCTAAAGAAGGAAAATTTGGGCTTGATATTGAACCAATCCTCCTCTAGATTTATATTAAAAACTTATGTACAAAATGTATTTTTAAATATAATTAGAATAATTGATTTTTTGAGTCTAAAAGGATGGAGCAATAAAATGTAACTAAATCATAAAATTAGCCATCTTTCCAAGTGATCTATTCTAACATTTGGAAGAAATATTCTCTTAAGTAGTATAATGAACAACAAATTGATGATGAATACCATATTTAATGAAATAATCCTAAAATGTTTTATATTCCCTCCATTATTTGTGTAGAACTATTGAATAGTAGAACCTAATTGTTTCTTGACTGAAACCCTAAAATTATTATAAATAAAAAATAAATCACTCATGTACTTGAGAAAGTATACCGATGTGTGATGCTATTAATCATAAATGAATATAAGCATTTAATTGGGTCTAAATATGAAGGAGTGAGAAAGGAAATAAAGTCACTATGTACCAAATCCAATAAGGTAGAAGTACAATGGTCCTTTCCCTTGGTAAAGGCTTGTAGATATTATTGGCCAAGAACATAGCCTTGACAAACACTTTATGTGTAAAAAAAGAGAAAGACCAAGTACCATCTCCTATGAACTCAACTATTACCGATGCCTATGAATGACATGAATAAAAAATACGTGCCAAAGTCTACTCAAGGAAAGTGCAAGGGAAACCTTTAATGAACCACTTACTAACTCAAAATCATGGAACCTATATAATCTTGACTCATAATCAACTCTCCCTAAAGTAAATAACCATATTTATATGATGGAGATCATTGATACACAAATTATTGGTTGAAAACACAACTATCTTACCCTAGAGTATAATAAATATGGTAGATAGTGAGTAGATTAACATAAATATCAAGAACCTTAACTTTGTTGGTGAAAGAATGCATAGAGGGTGAAATGATGACCACGTACTAAAGATGAAGCCTATGTTGGAAGTGTATAACCCTTACCTTTTTTGGTGGAAGAATACATAGAGAATGAAATGATGCTCTACTGCATGGCATCCCCTAATGCCTCTAGTCTCTTCCAACATCTAGTAGTTGAATGTCTGTCCTTGCCATAAAAATTTCAAGGGTCTTTTAATTTGTTAAATTCTCCTTAGAGGAATCCTCACATGCTCAGAATATTTATCACTTTTCTAAGTGTGGATTGATTTTGTTGATCTAGCATCTTCTCAGGATTGGTGGAACTCCCACTATCTAATGTAGATTCTATCTTAGGATTTTGTGTCTTCTTACCTTTTCCCTGGAGTGACTTGACAACTAATTCATCAATATTGGAACTTGAAAGTGATTCCAACTATGTTTAATTATCCTACTCTTATGTCAATAGATAATAAAGGACCTCAAATGAAGGATATATGAAGGAATATCCCAATTGAACTATAGTGGAATAAAAGGTCAAAGAGAACACCTAAAAGGTTTTGTGAATTTTAGATAAGATTAAAAAAAATATTCATTGTAATCCTCATCCTTGCTATAACCCTATAAAAATGATCTCAATTTCCTAAACTTTACCAAAATATTCTCAATGGAGGTAAATGTATTAGGTACCAATGTAGTCAACTTTTCCTCGATCTATAATGCTCAAAAATTACTATCTATTCCAAAAAATTATCCCAAATTTTCTTGGGAGTCCTACAAGAGCCTTTGTGAAACAATAAACTTTCTTAAAAATGAAGTGCATTAATACCCATAGCTTTATCCATCTTGCTTCTATAAGAAAGTCATTCATATTCTTGAGTAAACTCAAGTGTAGTATCATCCAATGCAAACAATAGTCCCTTGGACATGAGAAATTTGGTCATATGATTTTTCCAGGTGTGATAATTGTGTGGTGTAAGGTGCTCAATAGAAGAGGTTTCTACCATGTGTATGTTTGATTTTTAGTTGTGCAAAGTGACTATATACTAGTTTTTAGTATCAAATAATTTTAATAGGTAATATAAGATGGAAATTTACCCCACCACAACAAGAAAACCAAACCATTTTAAAAATTTAATAATTATATAGAAAGAAATTAAAAAAAATCACTTCATATTTTGGTGCAACCACGGTAGGAGGGTCCTCAAAGAGAACAATCTGGACCATGCAACAAGAGTCACACAACAAAAGCAACATAGAATATGGAGGAAAATGAAGATTCAAACTTGCTTATTATCAAAAAGTTCAATTACAAATAGCCAGCAACATTCGGGTTTACAGATTTGGGCTCACAGGCTTGATACAACATGCTTAAATTACAATATTCCTATATGCTCGTTAATGCAAGCGAAAATATTACATATCAAATCTATCTTCTAACTTCGCTACTTTCTAATGATCGATTACAATTTTTTATATCATTTCTTGAGATCTAGAATCATTCGCTTTGACCAAAGATCAATAAAATTTCCAATGAAAGAAAAAATATCGTGTGCATGAATAGGTCTGCCTCAAATTTGAATTACTCCTCGGTGAATTCATAGGATGAAGTGTGCACCTATAATTAAGGTTGGGCACTCTCCATAGAACAATTTGAATCACATTGTCAAGATCTGCAAGTTATAGGAAAGATCCACAAGTGATCAAACTGGTCATTAGGCTTGAAAATTATTCCAGTGTCAATTCAAGAAACAACCCTTAAATCTGGAAGTGATAACTTGCCAGAAAAAAATTCAATCATGCTCAAATCTTGGAATAAGGAAAATGAACATGTCCACGATGTACACATAGATCCATAGGTTCTGGTGAGAAAATATGAAGAAATACCAAATCTGCCACTTGAACTAAACAAAGAACTGAACAAGAACAAAAAAAATTGAATGGATTTATTTTTGGTTGATGCAAGATTGCCAAGAACGAAGGATGCTCCTACATTAGACATCCAAAGTTATTTAAAATTGAGTCCCTCACTTTTCTTGGTCTAAAGGAAAACCAATATGGTCTACCTTAGCCTGAGAAATCGAAGAAGAATCCTCCACTTGTCTACCTTTCCACTTCACAAGGTATTCGTTGTGCTGTCTTCCACGAGTTTTCCTCCCACCTCTAATATCCAAAATATCTTCAATCTCATCTAGCTGTTGTTTAGGAAATTGATAATCCAATTTTGCTTCACTGCCTTAACTAGATTCTACTTCATGGTACCGATGTAGATCTGCAATGTTGAATATAGGGGCTATACCCATGTCATCTTGTAACTCCACTTCATATGCATTTCCTGAATCAAATTTCTTCAAAATATTATAGGGTCCAAACTTCCTCATCCTTAGCTTATTATATGTTCCAACTGGAAATATTTCCTTCCTCAAATACACCATCACTTCATCTCCAACTTTGAACTTCGCGTGTCTCCTTTTTTCATCTACTTGCTCCTTATACTTTTGGTTCATATCTTCCAATTTCGCCTTCACCCGAGTATGCACTTTCTTCATATGTTCTACAAATTCTTCTACTTCTACACTCCTTTTATCTTCCATACTAATGTCTCTCAACTCTCATATACCTCTAGGATGAACTCCATTAACAATCTCAAAAGGTGTCTTTCTGGTACTCATGTTCACTAAATTATTGTATGCAAACTCTACTTGTGCAAGGACTAAATCCCATCTTTCAGTCTTCTCTCCATCTAAAAATATCAACAAATTCCCCAAACTCTAGTTCACTACCTCTGTCTATCCATTAGTCTATGGGTGAAAAGTAGAACTGAACTTCAAATATGTCCTTAACTTCTTCCAAGGTGTCCTCCAGAAGTAACCAACAAACTTTTTATCTCTGTCTAAAATAATACTCCTAGGTAATCCATGACCACTTCTTTGAAAAACAAGTATAGTACATGTACTGCATCAGTTGTCTTCTTACAAGGTATGAAATGTTACATTTTAGAAAATCTATCCACTACCACAAATATAGAATCATTACCTCTTTGTGTCTTCGGAAAACCAAGTATGAAATCCATGTTGGTATCCTCCCAAGGTCTCTCTAGAACTGTCAAAGGCTTACACAATCCAACATTCTAACCACTTCCTTTTGTAACTTGAAAAACTCTACAACTCTACAAAAATTTCCTAACATCCTTATAAATCTATGACCAAAAGTAATTCCCACTTACCAATGCTAATGTCTTATCAATTTTCCAAAGTGTCCTGACAATCCTCCACTATGCTTTTCTCTCACCAAGTTATCCCTCATTGAACTCCAGGGTATACACAATTGATTTCCCCTAGACAACATATCCTCTTGAATGAAATAATCCAACCACTGACTCCTATCCTCCAAAACCAGTTCTTTACAAGCTCTCCAAGGTTCTACAAAATCTAGGTCTTCCTCATACGAGTTATTTAATTCATCAAAGCCTAATACCTCCACTCTCATCTCTATTAGTAAATTCCTTCTACTCAAAGCATCAACAACTCTATTTGACTTTCCACTCCTATGCTTAAAAAAAAAAGTATAACTTTGCAAGAATTCTACCCATCTCATGTATCTTTGATTCAACTTACCCTGACTACTCAAATATTGCAATGCTTGATGATCTATATACAACAAAAAATCCTTAGGCAACAAGTAATGTCTCCACTTCTTTAAGGCTTGAACTATGGCATAAAAATCCTGATCATACACTAAATATCTTCTCCTAGCATCATTCATTTTCTCACTAAAATAAGCTACAGGTCCCCCTTCTTGACTGAATATTGCTCCAATTGCATTTTCGCTTGCATTACAGTCTACCTAAAATACCTTATCAAAGTATGGTAAATCAAACACAAGCTACTCAATCACCTTCCATTTCAACAACTCAAAACTCTAATCTGCTCTAGATGTCCACCTAAATTTCTTCTTATCTCCTCTCATTGTTTCTATCATAGGATGCAAATAGAATTGAAAATCCTAATAAACTTTTAGTAGAAACTATCCAATCCATGAAATGATCTCACCTCTCCAATGTTTTCCAGTGTAGGCTATTCTACAATTGCTCTTACCTTCTTAGGATCCATCTTCAATCCATCCATAGATATCACAAATCCAAGATATACCAATTCTTCCTTCATGAAACTACACTTCTTAATGTTTATCAACAACTACTCTTCTTTCAACCTTTGCAAAACTTTCCTTGTATGCAACAAATGTTCTTTTCTACTCTTATTGAAAATCAAGATGTCATCCAAATAAACAATCACAAACTTACCCAATAATTTCTTCAATACAGGTCATTCATCAACCTCATGAAAGTACTCGATGCATTTGTTAGTCCAAAAGGAATCACCAATCACTCATACTATCCTTCATTACTCTTGAATGTTGTCTTCCACTCATCCCCTTCTCTAATTCTAATCTGATGATATCCACTCTTCAAATCCATCTTTGTAAAGTATCTAGCTCCACTCAAACAATCCATAATGTCATTCATCTAAGGCAAAGGAAAGCTATACTATACTATGATCTTGTTTATAGCTCTATAATCTATACACATCCTCCATTCCCCATCCTTCTTAGGTACTAACACAGTAGGTACTACACATGGACTTAAGCTTTCTCTGATCAAACCCTTCCTCAATAATTCTTGCACTTGTCTATTCAAATCTTCATTCTCTACAGGTGTCATCTGGTGTGCTACTTTATTAGGAAAACTAGCTCTAGGAATCAGATCCATGCAATGACTAATACTCCTCACAAGTGGTAATCCATCAGGTACATTATCTGAAATGGTCTCTTCATACTCTGTCAACAACTCCTTTATCTCTTCTGGTTGTTCTTCTGCATGCTTCAAGTCTTCATCATTCTTTGGAACTAAGGCATAGCACATGTTCTCATGTCTCAATCCTTCCATAAATATCCTTCCATCAACCAAACAAACTCTAGCACTCGTACAAACCTCAACTCTAGGAACATCCTCCAATGGAAACAAAGTCTACTTCATCCCATTAGAAACAATGGTATATGTGTTCTTCTTTCCATCATGAATAGCCTGTCTATCATATTTCCAAGGCCTTCCCAATAAAACATGGCATACATCCATAGGCATGATATCACACAAAACTTCATCATGATAATTCCACTTACTAGTATCTTATGCTCATCTTGAATCCATGCTATTTGATAGGGTTTCAGGTGTCTCAATCTTTCCAGCTTCAATTTGGTCACCATTTCTTCAAAAACTAGGTTCTCTGAGCTTCCACTATCAATAATCATTTTGCAACATTTACCAACTACCTTGCATTTGGTCCAGAACAATTTCTTTCTCTACAACAAATCCTATTCCATCTCACTTTGACATAATACTGTTCTATTCACCAACACTTCTCCATCTTCCGGTTTATTATATGATCCAACACGATCTTCCTCAACAACGGTTGTTCTCCTATTGTTATCTATCTTTCTACTTGTCTCTCCTTGATTACATTCAAATTTTCTATGTCCTTCTCCACCACACTTAAAACAAGTTCCCTTGAATACTCCTTTCTCCTATCCTCTATCATTTTTTCTATAACCTTCATTCTAGTAACCACCATATCCTCCCCTTCAGTAAAAAAATTCATCACCTCTATGGTATGAATTTTCATTCTTACTAACTTCCTTATCTTTATTTTGATCTGTAAAGGTTCCTCTTCCTCCTCCAGCAAAAGTTCTTCCTCTTTGAAATCTTCCACCTCTTCCTCTTTGTCTCTGCTCATGTCTTTTATTTAGCTTCTCCTCTACTTTTAGGGCACATTGGTATGCCTCTTCCACACTCTTCAACTTGATCAAACTGATTTCATCCTATATAGATTACCTCAAACCATTCACACATCTAGCTACTTGCTTGATCTCATCATCTGAATATCCAGATCTGATATTCAACTTATAGAACTCCTCGATATACTCTGTCATACATGACTCTTTTTGCTTCAAATCTTGCAACATCCAGAACAAACTTATCTGATAATCTACATGCATAGACTTTGTCTTTAACTTATTCACCATTCAATCCCTTGATTTTATCTTTTATTTTCCTCTTATTTGTTTATCTGTCTACAAATGTTCCTACCAAAGGGATGCATGTCCTTTCAACTTCATATAAACAAATTTCACCTTATCTTCAGTGGTACCTTCAAAATCAAAATTCTTTTCCATCTCTATTATCTAATCTAGCAATTCATTTGAATCCAACTTACCATTATAATATAGTGGATTGAAATGTGGTTTTGTATTTTCTCTAGTTAGGGCTCTTATGAACCTCTCTTCTCCCTGATCCAGGCTAGGATGATCTTCTCTTCCCCTTTCTTCCTAAACTTCTACCTCTTCATCACTCACATCATGAATTGGTTGACCTCTCCTCTGGATCATTTCAACTGCATCTAATATAGTAGCAATTCCTCTCAACATCTCCATCAAAGCATGGTCTACATTTCCATGCACTCCATTTCCTCTAATATTTCTTCTCCCCGCCATATTTACACAAGTCCTCTATAGCTACAGGTCGGATCCTTAGTCCACCACCCTACAACAAATATTCAATAGGACTTCGCAAATTCTGATGACCTCTCATGGATCAAATCTCGCTCTTATACCAATCTGGTGCAGCCATAGTAGGAGGGTTCTCAAAGAGAACAATATGAACCATGCAGCAAGAGTCACACAATAGAAGCAACATGAAATATTGAGGCAAATACATATTCAAACTTGCTTATTATCAATAAGTTCAATTAGAAACATCCAACAACATCTGGGTTTATAGATTCGGGCTCATAGGCATGATACAACATGCTCAAATTACAATATTCCTATAGAGCGAAAATCTTACATATCAAATCTATCTTCTAACTTTGCTACTTTTTAATGATCGATTACAATGTTTTATATCATGTCTTGAGATCTAGAATCATCTGCGTCAGCCAAAGATCAATAAAATATCCAATGAAAGAAAATGTATCGTGTGCATGAACAAGTCAGCCTCAAATTTTAATTAATCCTTGGTGAAGGAATAGGATGAAGTGTGGACCTATAATTAAGGTCGGGGACACTCCATAGAACAAAATTTGAATCACACTATCAAGATCCGTAAGTTACTGGAAAGAACCACAAGCGATCAAACTAGTTGTTAGGCCTAAAAATTATTCTGGTGTTGGTTCAAGAAATAGCCCTTAAATCCAGAAGTGATAACTTTTCAGAAAAAAGATCCAATCATGCTAAAATATTGGAATAAGGAAAATGAACATGTCCATGATGTACACATAGATCCACAGGGTCTGCTGAGAAAAGATGAAGAAATACCAAATTGGCCACTTGAATTGAATAAAGAATTGAACAAGAACAAAAAAAAACTAAAAGCAAACATTTTTGGTTGATGCAAGATTGCCAAGAACCAAGGATGCTCCTGCATCATATTTTATCTTTATGTACTTTGTAAAAAAATAGAAAGTTAGGTCTAGGATTTTTTCAGAGAATTGAACCAATATTCCAATGCTACAAGAATCATAAAAAACAATATCCAAGCCAAAATTAATGGGCCTCAAAGTGTAAATAAGTATTATCTAAATTCAAGAATTGATAAAAATCATAAAAGAAAATATAGAAAAAAATAATAGCACTAATAGAAAGTGCTTAGAATTGACTTTTCAATAATACCCATTTGTTAATTTTTTACAATGTATTCCCAAGTTATGCTTAAAATAAAAAAGAGGTTCTATAAGGCATAAAAGCTATGACTAGTGGCTTGAGGTTGAAAACTAGGTGCAAGGTGGGCTATGACCTAGTAGTATTGCTCATAGGGGTGGTGAACAAGTAGTGGTTAGGTGACAACTTGATAGTGTATGAGTATCAACTTGGTGGTGCATTGACGAAGCTTAAGAAATAAGCCCCTAGTTGTTGGTTTGACTAGGGATTTAACACCTAACATTGGTGGGAAAAATCAATCATAGAAATAAAAGAATGGTAGTAAAAAAAATTAGGCGCAACAAAGGCAATGTTAGTTTGTCAAGAAACTATGCAGATGCCGAAAAGTATTAAACCCTTTCTGCTATTTAGATTTTCTTTCCATTTTTTTGTATGATTCATCAAATTTCTATACAAGAATGACACAAAGGTTGTGCAATATAGATACAATGGCTATAAGACTACACATAGTCATAATTATTTATACAATTATATAGTTTTTTCAAAAATCATACATCTCATAAAAAATATCAATTTTTTTTTGCAAAATTTGATAATTTGATAGTTGATTTTAAGATTGTTGTGTATTTAGGATGCAACAGTGAAGTGTGATTTTCTCTAGGACACACTTTCTGAACACTCAAGGATGGATCCCTTAAAATATGGATAAAAAATCATAGATCTAGAGCTTTGATACCATGTTGGAGTTGAATCCTCAGCCCTATAGTTCTCAAAATTCACCTACAATCAAACACCTATCACAAAATGGGAAAGAAATAAGATGGATCAATATAATAGCTTGAGCTCTATTAATGCAAAAAACATGAATGATAATATAATATATGATGAGTTGCCCTTGGTAAAGCATAAGAAGCCCTATGTGAAACCCTATGTGTAGATTAAATTAGATCATGACATGTGTCCTAATTCTACGACCTAAGACATAAAAACACAACCTATTAAACTTAAGTATTCTAATACTAAAAAATGACTTAGTTTAACTTAATACTTGACTATAAAATATATTAAATTACCAACAATAATTTGTATGTAATCTTTGATGTAACTTTAAGTCACCTAATATGACAATTCATAAAATATGTGACTTATCTTAAAATAGTTAGTAAGAAAATAAATTATCTACTAACTTGCTTCAACATTGTCCAAGAAAACTTTGTTTAAGAATATTACAATACCTTTAATGGTTTAAATTTTGTCGTCATTATAAACTAGTTGTTAATATTTTCTATATTATCATATCAAAATTTTCAAAGTTTGTAAAAAGTCTCTCAAAATCTTTAATTATATTATTAAACAAAAAATTATCAAGCACAATCAAACATCAATCATTTTATAAAATACCAATAAATAATATTTAAAGTGTAAGAAAACACAAAAATAAAAAATAAACATTAAATTATCAAATTTATACCCACATATCAAATCGCACTCTAAATTAATTGATCATGAATCTTTACCAAATTACAATTCATTACATGTATTATAGAAATATCATATTGTTAGAAAGGAGATTAATAATCACTATCACAAAAATTGACTTGAAGAGTTCTTCTAGAAGAATTCCGTTGTGTTTGAAATCGAAGGTAAAATGCATTTTACATGCAGATGGTTGGTGATTAAGTATGACAAGATCCTATCTTGTTTATGCCTGTACAATCTCAATGCTAGTGCAGTGCGCTTATTTTACCTATTGACTATCCATGGCAACTGCCAGATGTGATGATATACAGTACGCAACGTGACATGTTTATGTCCTTTTATGAGGAAAGTCCACAGTGCACCGTCAAACTCATAAAAACTTTTTGACTCACAAACTATTGAAATTGAGAAGTTGAGGCCGCTAGGACTTGCACATGGCCTCCTTCCCACTTTTAGGTGCCACCATTAACACCGGAAGCTTCTACATGACATCTTCAACTTAATTTCTATTACACACATCTGTTTTTTCGAAAACAATTGAATTACATAGATATTTGTATTTCTGTTTTAAATTGATTTTGTTTGCATGTTTAGAAGAATTTTTTCTGTCAAAATCGATCAGAAATATACATTTCATTTATATCAAAAATAAGAAATAATACATCTTTGACAATGAAGTTTACAAAAAGACATCATCTTAAAAGAGACTTGTTTTGAATTATTGTATTTATCCATTAAATGTGTAGTACATCTTGTGATTCTTAATTGTACTTTCGACCGACTAATTACAAAACTAGACGTTACTTCTTCATCACTTAGTCGTCAGAATTTACTTTTTTGTTCTTAGAAAAGTTCATATCTACAAAGTGGCAGCTAAATCGTAATATAATCAGCATACGTTTAAAAGTTCAGTTGCTTGTTTGACCTTTAGCTGAGACGTTCATATTCCAGTAGCTTTCGAATGCAATTTATGTCGTGCTCGTAAGAAAAGGCCAAGCTGCCACGAATGCTGTGGGCTGCCTGATATCTATAATCCATCCGGATGCATGCAGAAAGAGAATTCTGTAATGGACCACTCCTAAACAATTGACACGAGTAAAGCATCACAGAAAGTGGAGCCAAGATATTCTAGGGGTGGCTTTGCAGAAATAGGGTGGGAGATACAATTCTGAATTATGTTAAAGTTAATTTAGACTCATGTGACAACATAAAACGATATAAAGAAATAATATATTTAAATTTGAAAAGGAGTATAGGTTTAAATTTTGAAAAATAAATATAATAAAAATTTATTTTGAGATGAAATATCAACCTTTTAAAGATCAAAATGTTTGAGGTGATTTATTTTTAATCTATTGTTTTATTTTATAATAAAGAATAACTTCATCATTTACAAGATTTCTTTAAGATTACTGTTTAAAATCAAATTTAAATTTATGCGTTGAAAAAATAATGAAAATATTCAAAACATTGGCACTTTAATTTTTAGTAGAATGACTTATGGTCTTTTTGTGATTGGAAATGGATCACCTTTATTTTTCATACTTCTACTTGTGTTTATTCTCTCTATTGCAATACTATTTCATTAAGGGATGTCACTTGATCTTTTAATTCCTAAGCCTTCACTTTCTAGCCTTTCAATTATGTTTCACTTAGCTAATATTTACAAATTTCTTCTTCAGTTTCTTTTCTAGGGAACCATATTTATGATCCATTAACTTGGTCCTCTCTTGTTGTAGTTATATCATGACATTTATCCTAGAATTGTTCTCTTATGTTGATTGATTGTCAATGTATTGTATTGCACCTTCTATTTTGTCTATAGTTGGGGTGATGTTTGAAAAGTGTATTTATTCCTTGATAAGATCAAACCTTGTTCCAACTCTTGTAATGGCTAGCAAGAAACAAGTTTATCTTTATCTTTTTCCTTTGATGAACTATTCTCAAAAGTAATATAAAATAACTTCAAAACATTTAAAATATTCATCTATTGAACTAAATTATTTTACATGTAAGAATATTACTCAAAATACATGAATTTTTTAGAATGTAAATAAAAACTATTTAAAATATCCATACTCATACTCTAGTTCATATAAAAGGAAAACCATCTAGTCTAGTTTTAGGCCATATTTAAAAATTAAATGAAATTATTCATTCTTTATGTTGTACCCATATGTACACCTATTGCATTTATTGGAAATAATGAGTTGGATCTCTTGGAATAATAAGGATTGACAAAGTTTAGTGGAATATGGAGAAACAAATGGTGAGAGGCTACTATCAAATTTTTATCGAGGTAGTGGAATGGAATAGCTTTGGGAAATGAAGACTTATAGGGGTTGTGATTAGGAAGATATGAGGGTGTAGAGGAAGAAATTTGACACCTCAAGATGGCTTGATCTCAAAAGGGTGAATGTTCTTCAACTACCTCAGGGATCAAAGCTCAGGTGATGGGATGAGGTAAAGGAGAGTTTTTTTGTGCTTTATAGAGAATCAAAGGATGAGAATTTTAGAGACTGAAAGAGTAGGTTGCAGTTCTGACCAAACTTGTAGGCTCTCAAAAAAGGACAATAGCATCACATGCAGACATCCTCGCAGGGCATTGTAGTCTCATACAGATAAAAATTGAGTTTAGCATAAAAAAGTTAAGAACACACAAACTATTTCAATTAACTAAATATTTAAAACATATTAAAATAATAGAGAAATAATAAAGAAAAACATATCCTAAATTGAATGAAAAAGAAGAGATAGAATGGAGAAGAAGAAAGGAAACACTCACAAGAGGTCCAATAATGAAGCCTCCAACAATGCTCTAACTTCAACACCTACACACATAGAAACAAGAAAATGGTTGGTGTTGTTTTAGGGGCTTGCCTCTGTCAAACCCCTGTGTAGGTGTTATCACCTCCACGAATAGAGAAAATAATAGATGAGATAAAGATGTAAATGGACATACTAGAATAGTATGCATCAAAGTAAACAGACAATGCAACAAAGAAATTACAATTTTCCTCCTTTGGTGAATGAGAATGTCAAAAGGAAAAGAGTTGCAACCTTCAAGATTGTACAAGATATGCCAATAGTTCCAAAGCTTTGATCTATAGGGAGAGAAAATGAAAAGAAATGTGGTAAAGAGAGTGCAAGAGCTTGAGAATGAAAGAATGAAGAAGATTGAGAAAATGACTCAAGAATGAATGAGATAGATTTAATGGAATCCCAAAATGAGAGTTAAAATGAAGTACATGTATGTAGGGGGTCTTTCTCAACATAGCTACAAGCTATAGAGGTGTTACACTCGCAGGTAGGTGGGAAGTATAATGTCCAAATGACTACTACAATTAGAAATATTTTTGGGAAATTCACTCGATGCATAGACATCTACATGAAACACAGTCATCGGCAATAAAAAAGCATCATAACAACCAACAATGGATGGGTTAAGGACAAGATTAAGGGACTATTGTATTATCAAATTAATTTATCTAAACGAGAGGTTTATGGAATGTGAAATTGCATGTGATGAAATTTATGACATTAAATTTTTCCCCTACTTTAGTGAGCATATGTATTCTAGTAGATGTGAGCTAAAGTAGAGTGAAAGAGGTTGAAGAGAATATACCCAGGATGAAGAGGATGTAGGTGTTCAATCTAGTATATGTGATTGAAAGGTTGAGCCATGAAATGAAGAGGACACAATTCTTCCATCCTATAAAGGTAACTACAATCTCACCACAAACATGTTAGCTATAGACAAACACATTGGGCAGATAAAAGAAAAAAAATAGATGTGATAAAAAAATTTAGATATAAAGACAACACTAATATGTATGGCTTAGCATGATGTATTATGCTACGGATCATATGGTAAGTGAATAGGCTTGTGGCTACTACAAACTGCATAGCAAGATAGTCATAGAAAAGACAAGTCTAGTCAGGCTTCCCCCAAGCTAGACAATGAGATCAAGATAAAAGACAAATCTAGTCAAGTTTCTCCCATCCTAGATGAAAATATCGTAAAACAAAAATATATTTAAGTCATTCTAATGAGAAGAAAGATAAAGATATCTTGTGTCATGACATGCATAGTGAGATATATCCATGGAATGTTAACATGTGAGGGATAAAACATAGCATCCACAACAACAAGAAAAATCAGCTAGATCGAAAGCACAGGGGGATCCAATTATTCAAGATTAGAACTGATCATAAATGTGTGGGTATATATAGTGTAAATTATTAGTTGTTATCAACCCCCAAATAGATAGGAATGAGAAGAAGATTTCACATGAAGACAAATAAAAAGTTGGGTCAACATAGAAGAGGCCTAAATTCCCAAATGCTTTGCATCATACCTGACATAAAAAGAAAATTTTACAAAAAATAGAATAATGATGAAACAAATAGAGGAATTTTTATGAAAAGGTTTCTCTCCTATATCCAAGTGCATATAAGGATAACAAGGGTCCTCTAGGAAAGAGTGCAAACAACAACAAACAAGCATGGGGGAACACAATCAAACATGTAACTATAATCTAAAGATAAGAAGAGGTAGTACTCTAGTCCAACACCTCCAACAAGCCATCCTTCTCCCAATCTAGATCATTGTAAGGGGAGGTAATATGAGCCTATAGAGGGAGGATAGTGAGAGTAATGTTTGTCGAAACACCTATAGCAAGAGCCAAAGAAGAGGTCGTCTTGATGTCCCCATCAATAATCTCCTACAAGGTTAATGTCATCGATCTAGTATATATTGATGAAAAATTCAAAGTATCCTCCATCGAGTTAAACATGCACTTCTTGGGATTAAGTATTGTGACTAAGTAGAAGGGGGTGGCTGAACTAGGGAGTCATTCCTAATGTTTTGAAGAGGGGCAATGATAAAATATGAGAAAGTAGGAGAGTCTTTCATCATAAGAATTGAATAGAACATACTAGGATGAGATGAAGAAGAATTCTTTCAACTATTCTTCAGAGTGAGGACATGCTCTAATATGCACTTAAGAGGGGTGTGTGGAAGCCTCTCATTAGAAGTGGAACAAGTGGAAGGAGCCATAGTGGATATGACCTTTTTGTAAGGTATATCAACAACATCTAGAAAATAAGGAAGAGTGGGTAGAGAAGTGATCAAGGGCGGCTCTAGAGAAGGAGTGATCAGTACTTGCACCTGATTAGGGTGAGATTCATTGAGATCCATTAAGGAAGTTGAAAGAAGAATTGAGGAGATAGGAATGGAAATGAGAACATGAAGGGAACTAAGGGAAATAAAAACATAAACAAAGATAGAAGCAAAAGGCTCAACTTCAATCTTTTGCAAGGAATCACATTCTTGGGCCAATGCCCATCGGCGATTCTTATGCTCACATGTAAGTTAGTTTCAATAGTTATGAATACTAGGAATAGAGGCTTGAGAATACTATAGAGTTTCATGTTCCATCAAAGGAGTAGTCTTCATAGCTATTACTCACAAAAGATTAGGCTCTTGAGGAGGGATAGAAGGAGTTACAAAAACAAAGATTAGAATCTCAGCCATGATATCCTTTCCATTTTCTACTTTATAAGAAAATGGAGGAATGGGAGGAGGCCTTGAAGGTCAAGATATAGGAGAAAAAAAGTAAGGAAGAACTCAACTTACATGCTTCCCCTTAACATACACGATGGAGCGAGGAATTTTTGGTACAACTAGAAGTTAGAAGACCCGAGGTTTAGATTGCATCAACATGGACACCTTTTCTTTTCCTCTGTTATGCATAATATAAGGAATTGAGGGTACTTATAGAGATTGTGAAATCATGGATAGAGAAGTTCTATGTGTGGGAGTGTGCTTTTCCATAGGCTTCAAGGAGGCATGTGTAGAGGACAAGGCATGTTGTTGTACACACATAAACATCTTCATGGAGATTGCACGAAAAGAAGGGGGGAAGTATTAGGTGCCATGAACCCCATTTTTTTAACTAAAATAGGCTCTATAAAACAAGTATCCATGGGGCAATAAAGGTCCAACAAGATCGGGCCATAAATGGTCTAGAGAAAAGGCCCCATGTGACACAAGGAGCTTGTATCCTATGTCATGGATGGTATACCATCATGAGGGATTTTAAATATTTGTGGACTACTAATGTGACCACATTTATGGGTTCATCCCACAATAATGGTTTCCAAACATGGGACATCTCAATTTTCACCTAGAATCACATATTTTTAGAAAATACTAATATGATTTAATCCTTGAGAGATTCCATCTAAAGGGTTTTAATTGAAGAGGGTTAGATAAGATGCCCTTTAATCAAACCCCCTTGGATAGAACCCATCTAGTATTAAATCATACCAAAAATGGATTCTCCTAAACACACCTATCAAACTGTTGGAAAAAAAAACTTTATCTTTATCTTTTAATGGATTAAATAAATTCATTTAGAAATTATGTTTTGTAAGTATGTAGCCCTTATTATAAGCTTTCCAAAAACTATAATTTTTAATATTTTTAACTTTATTATTATATTTATATTTTATTTCTTGTTAATGTTACTTTTTGCTAAACATCAAGGTATTTATTTTACACAAGTTGAAAAATAGAAAAACAGAGATAAATTGTAGAAAATATGTTTGCACTAGGTATTGATGTTCTTATTTTAGTAGAAAAATAGAAATTAATTTCAATACTTACAAAATAAGTTATGTGTGATGACATACATGCCTATGTCTATATTATAATTACTTTGACTTAGAAAATAATTAAAAATCTATCCAACAAAAAATTATGAAAAAATATCCTTGCACTAGATATTGATTTCAAAAATCTATATTTTAAAAATTATAAATTTATCCTCTCAATAAAAAAGTCATCTGTGACGACATAAAACCACCTTTTAAAAATTTTGTTAAGCATAAAAATAAGTTATTGAAAGTTACATAAAAATATTCATAATTTATTTCTATTTTTTTAGAACATATATTTAGAATTTACTCACAAATTCTCACAAATCACTATTTCACATCATCTCCAAATTATTAATGACTTAATTGCTATGCATTTCATAAAGTGAAATTTTGTAAAAAAGTATTGATATTAATGTAAAACTTGGCCAAAAAGTGGGACAATATTGTGGGCTCACCCTAGGGAGACTAGCTACATGTGGAATTCCTAGTCTTACTTTCAATGGGTTAGACTCAAGAATCACAACAAAAGGGACATCAAAGGATTTTGGTCCAATAAGGATTGACAAGGAAAGAGAAACAATGGGAGGTAAGAAGAATCCATCATGAGTATAGATTGTGGCCTTTTATTTCTCATATGGACCCCTTATGCAATTTGTTGATGAAAAGGGTCTCCTCTATGATAATATTGACCTAACTAATAGGGTCACTCATAACATCTATTACGATGTTACCATTGACTTGAGTTGGGATGTAAAGAGGAGAAGGTTCCTTCATGAGGGGGAGATGATGTGGTGTAAAAT
Organism: Sequoia sempervirens; assembly: GCA_007258455.2. Lineage (NCBI taxonomy): Eukaryota > Viridiplantae > Streptophyta > Pinopsida > Cupressales > Cupressaceae > Sequoia > Sequoia sempervirens. The sequence continues at coordinate 720,342,315 of VDFB02270651.1, forward strand.
TTATATGAGGAATTGTATCCACATGATTCATAGGAGGAATAGGAGTGAATGAAACTATGTTCACATACTCATAGTGGTTGGGTTTAGAAGAAGTAGAAGTAGATAAGATTAGATTCGTGGAATGAGAAGGAAAGGGATTTGTGTAGATTTTTAGTTGGTTATTAGCCTTGGCTATAGATTTGTTATATTTTTTCTTTTTATCATCAAGTTGAATGACACCACTATCTATGGGGTCTTGGATGATATGTTGAAGATGCACACAATGTTTAGTGTCATGTATTGGGACTCGATTATATTGGAAATTTTTGTGCACATCATATAAACTAGGATACATTTTTTCATTCAGTCGTAGTTTGATTTTTGGGAGAGTGATTAGATTATATTTTAATAAATTTTGAACAACACTAGCATAAGACTCAGATAATTTTGTAAGAACTATATTATGTCCTATGGTGTTATTTTCAGTAGGAAGGGAAACCACATTCACTACTTCTTTATTCTTTTTGGACTCTCCAAAAATAGATAGTTATTCAAATATGAAGAGAGGACAAGGAGGAGCCCCCATATTGTGTCACTGTCTATTAGTAGTCTCTAAGCACCATAAAAATATGGGAAAAAGAGGGGTATTTCATTAAGAGAACTTTTTCTCTCAATGTAGGTTGCAAATTCCACATGAACATGTGTTGAATATTAGAGTCAAGTAGGGTATAAGAGATATGAGAAAAAAAATATTGATAGCGAGAAATAAAGTCGGTTACCTTCTCATGATCCCCCTCCTTATAGTGGATGAGATCAATAAAAGTAATCTTCGACCTAATATTAGATTGCAACTACTACAAGAATTGATTAACTAATTGTTTGAAGGTGAAGATGGAATTATTAAAGGAAGGAGAAAAACTAATCCAATTTGGTTTCCTTAAGATACCATGTGAATAGTTTGGCTAACAACACATCCTAATAGATAAATTCACTACCCACGGTAGTGAATGTGGAGACATGAGTCTTTGGTAACCCCCTCCATTGTATTTTTCAAATTTTAGAATTTCCACCACTTGAGGCATGGGGATATTTAAGATGCTTAGGGCCAAGGGATTGTGATAGTAATAGGGTTGTAATGGGGAATGAGAAGTAGCAATGGTTAGGTTGGTTGATTGTGACTAAGTTTAACCCATATTTTGTAATAAGGTACTTAAGATAGGATTGGATGGAAGAGGTGGAGGAGGTTGACTGGTCATGGTACTAGAGGTTTGGAATGTGGATTTAGGAATCTCATACCTCAAAGGGATGTAATTCACATGGACTCTCAAAATATCAAGGAGAATAGTGTTTGTGCTATAATTTTTTTTTGAAAGAATGTATAGGAGGTATTAGTATCCACCATGCTCACAAACACCTCTGGCATCAAAATATTCAACTATGCACTAGTGATATCTGATTGGGTATCTTGAGGATGGATCAAGAATGTCACATACAAGGGTACATGAGTTTATAATATATTAGTTATCCCATAAAGTAACTCAAGACCTTTGCAGTCTAAAATAAGTAGATTCCCCGAACCACTAATGACAAGAGTAGCTTGAGTGTATAAGTTATCCTAGTTTAGAAAGTCTTCAAATTCCTTTTCTTTCTTCGTAAGATTAAAACTACTCAAAGGGGAACCTACGAGCAGATACATGGTCTATGGGAAAAGAAGACCCAGATGGAGTACTTGGTTGAGAACTTGTTTGAACTTTAGTAGATGAACGAAGAAAAAAACAAGGAGTTCTATAACTAGGTGACAAACTTATGGCGAATTGATCAAATTCAGGACCTTGATGGGTTGGATTGAACTATTATTTTGAACCCATGTCTAAGTGTTGAATGCTTCTTCATACTATGGGCCCAAAAGTTGTCGACTAGGTTTTGAACCTCATAAAAGTGTCACAACAATTAGTACAAAAAATATCCATACAAGAGAGAATAAAGTTTCAAAAAAATACTATCTAGTAAGGATATTTTCATGTTAGGTTCACCAAAATGTAGAGGAAGAAATTTGATGCCCTAAGATAACTTGATCTGAAAAGGGTGAATGTTTTTTTACTACATTAGGGATCAAAGATTAGGTAATGGGATGACGTAAATGAGATGCTTATTTATGTTTTATGTCAAATTAGAGGATGAGAGTTTAATGGAAAGGAAGATTAGGTTGCAAAGTTGTTCTACGAAAACTGGAAAGCTCTCAATGAAAGAAAACAACACTATGTACAGGCATCCCTATAGTGTGAAAAAGTCCCCATAGTGTGCTATAGTCTCATATATATGAAATGTGAGTTTACCACAAAAAAAAACTAACCCACTAACTATTTAGATTAATTGAATATGGAAAAATGTACTAGAATAACAAAGAAATAATAAATAATTATTTCAGGAAAAAGCTAAACTTTTTTCTCTGCTTTGCACATGTGTTTGAGTTTAGAATTTTTGTGTTGTAACTTCAGCCATGGTGAAGCTGGGTGGGGGAGGCCAGTTGGTGTCCTCTTCCAGGACTTTTTCCTCTCTGATAGGTGGTAATTGTAGCTCCTTAACTCCATTTACCCAGTATTATGGGTCAAAAGTAGGTGTGGGGGGTGTTTTGCCTCGATTTGAAGGTACTATCTATGTTCACCATGAAGCTAGCTCCATGGTGCTGAAAGAGAATCAAAAGTCATATTCAGAAAAACTTGTGGGTATCTCCTCTACTTTGAAAAGGGCTCTATTTTTCCCCTTAGTGTTAAAAGGTTGTTGTGCGGTTGAGGTATTGGAAGTGTTTGTCCCTAATGAAATAATGGATGAATCTATTGCTATCCTTCAAATGTCATAAGTTGGGATGTTTTAAGCCTTTAGTTATAAAATATATTAGGTTTACAGATGGATGTATTCAGTCTAGTCTCTTTAAGGCGAGGCTAGTGTGAGTGCCATGTCTAATGGTCTTTTCTTATTTGGTTTCAATAACCAGGAAGACCTGGTTTCAGTTCTCATGGGGAGTCCATGGGAATTTGACAAAAAATTTAAGAACTGCTTGGCGCTATGTAAACAGAAACTGGGACTAGACCCCTTTGTGGATCTAGGATCTATTGCTCCTACTTGGGTTAGGCTGTCTTGCTTACCCCTCGAGTTCTGGAATTATAAAGTGTTTCAAGGTATAGCTAACTCCTTTGGGAGTCTGTTGGTGGTGGAAAAATTCATGACATAGAGAACATGGATTGTTTTTGCTATAGTCTATGTCAATTTTGTTGTCAACAATATCCTACCCACTTCTATTACTTTGAAATATTACCCACTTCTATTACTTTGAAATATAAGTTTGGGTCTTGGAATCAAGCTCTAGAATATGAATATGCTAGGTTCTATTGTTGGAATTGTGTGCCTTAGTCCCATAGGCTGAAACTTCTTGTGAGCAATTTCAGTGAGATTGAGGAGATGTTTGGCTGATCTACTAGTTGATCTTGGACTGTCGCTATAACCTCCTGAATGTCTTGGCGATTAGCATCTAAAACCTTTGGCGTAACTTGGACTGTCAGAATGATGTCTCAGCGATGATAGGAAGTCTTGCCGATATCGGCGTGACCTTTGGTCTATCTAGCCGATGTCATAATTGGCATGACTTGCACATATCGATAGGAAGTCTTGGTGACTGGGAGATGTTTGGCCGACAGTTGGTGTCTTTCGGATATCGGTGTGACTCTACGTGACAAATAGATGTCGGAGAGACCTATGGTGAAAGAAGTCTTCGGTGTAACATAAGGGTTTGGTAGGAACTCTTGGTGACTGGGAGATGTCTGGCTGACTGATGTTTTCAGGGAGACCCTTGGCCGAAAGGCTTGCTTCAGTGTGATGTCTCATCAATAGCAGTAATTCTTGCCAATGGGTATACCTTGGTGCTTTCGCGGTGACAAAAGACTTCGATGTGAAGTCTTGGTGACTTGGAAAGTCACCCCAATAGTCTTCAGGATGACATGTGATGCTCAGTGTAATGTCTTGGCGAAAGAAGATTGTCTTTCCAACTCGACATGACATGTTGTGCTTGAGGTGAGGTCTTGGTGAAAGACAAATGACTTGCTGACTTGGTATGACATGGTGTGATCGGTGTGATGTATTGGTGAAAGACGAATGTCTTGCTAACTATCGAGCACTTTGGTGTGACTTGAAGGCATTGGTATGATGTTTTGGCGAAGTGTGATTATCTTTCCAATGGGAATCTTGATATCGGTATGAATTCTCAGTGAAAGCAATAAGTCTTTCCTATTGTTGTTTGGTGTTCGGTATGACTTGAAGGCTCAGTGTAACCTCTTGGCAATAGCGGTATGTCTTGCTGACTGATGAACATTTCAGAGTGACATTTGAACTTTGATATGATGTCTCATCTAATGGTGATTGTCTCGCCGATGAGAATGTTGAGGTCAATGTGACTTGAAGACTTTGGTGTAATGTCTGGGTGAAGAGCGATAGTCTTGCTGACTAATGAACTCTTTGGAATACCTTGTGGTCTTCTGTGTGAGGTCTTGGTGACATGGCAAAGTCTCAGTGATAACTTTCTGGACTCGGTAAAATGTCTTGTCGATAGTGAAGACTCTTGGCGATATCGAATGTTGGCTGTGTTAGCATCAAGGAGACATGGTTAGTGTCTCACTGACATGCCAACAAAGGTTGAATGCCCTTGACCATTTGGAAGACTGCCCGATGTGGTGCGATTTGGACAAATCAAAGAAAGCAAGATGTGAACCATTTGCTGAACCATTTCTGTGTGGAAGCTAGAAAACTAAAACATGAGGAAGTGGAAACATATAATGATGTTGGGCTAAATGATTCATAAGATATGATCCAACAGTTGGAAAAGAACGATTTCAGAGAGCCTATAGAGAACGAAAGTATATACGTATGCATTGGACATTCTGAAGTAGAGAGCTGATAAGCCAAGGAGCTAAAGAGCCGAGAGCTAGGTAGAGATAGTGAGGGCTGAGTGGTTGGCCAAAAGGCTGAGGCCATGAGGTTGAAGCAGAGGAAGAGAGAGGCAGACTTGTGCTCGAATCTCTCTTGATCATGAATGCCATGGATGATCTCTCTAGGAGAGTTTGCTACCAGTTGTATCCAGAATGAACAAGATGTAATCTCTGAAAGGCTAAGAGCTTGAAACTATATTGTAACTTTTTGTTGCTAAATAATACAATGGCTCAAACTTTGGAGAGTGGGTTTTTTTACTTGAAAGGGTTTTCCCCACTTAAAATCTTTGTGTTCTATTTTCTGTAGTATCTTTCATCTATGTTGTTGCTTGTTGTTGAATTTACATGTGTTTCTCTCAGAAGGATTAATATGGGAAATAAACTGTCTGTTTCTGCTTTAGGACATAGTAGTATGTATCTTTGAGGCAACCTAATCAAAATTAAAGTTACCAAAGGCACTATTGTTCTTAGAGATTTCTCTAAGATGCACTAAATTTTCCTAACATCTATTACTTGCACTATCGAAAGTTTGGCCATCTCAATAATACTTGTATGAGGGTGCCCCTCTAGAAGAATAAGGAACCTACTATTTTATCTCCCCTTGTCAACTCCTTGATGCTGGAGAGGGGTAGCAATGAGGCCCAGAATGGGGTCCTAATCAAGGTAGTCGAAAGAAAGAATGATGACTCTATCTTATAGGATGGTGTTGTTTACCCCCCTCTAGTAGAAACAATAGTATCTAATTATGCTCTTTCTAGGAGAGACAACCCCCCCTCCCCAACGAGCTCCAATTTTTTGGATAAAGGTCTAGATCTTTGTGTCTCTCTGAAGAAAGAGGAATTGACTCCTCTAGATTTTCTTCATGAAAAGATGCAAGAGTCACTAGCTATCTTGGGTTTTAAAGAGTTGGCTCCCTCCCCACCTCCTATGAACAAGATGAATGAAAAATCCTAGATGTAGGTGCAGATAAAATATAAGAAGAAAAAGAAAATAGATGTAGGGAACGACTCTAAAGTGGGTAGAGTGAATCATAAGGAAGTTAGACTCAAAGAAGTAGCAAGAGACATATCATCTACGAAATAGAGGACCTTGGAGGAGCTCTCTAATGGAATTAAAGCTAAAAAGTAACTAGGGAGTTTTCTCCCCTTGGAAAAGAGAAAGGCTTCACAAGTCCCTTCTTTTTGCTATGATGAATATTCTTTCATGGAATATTAGAGGACTTAATAGTCCTCTTAAACAACATATTCTCAAAAGTTCTATTTATGATCTCATAGTAGATTTTCTTTTAATTCATGAAACCAAGATGAAAAAGGATGTGCTAGAAAAAATGGTGAAGTATGTCTCACCTAAGGCTCATTACTTTGTTCGTGAGGCAAAAGGTGCTTCTGGGGGAATTGCTACCTTATGGAATCTAGAAAAAATGAAAGGTAAGGAAGGGTTTAGTAATAAAAAATGTTTAGAAGTTACTTTTGAAGATTATAGAACTAGATTGGAGTGGAACCTTATCAATATATATGCCCCTAACTCTAAGATTGCTAGGAATCAACTGTGGGATTCTTTTTCTAGGATTATGTTGAATAATTTGGATAAGAAGTGGATGCTTGCTAGTGATTTCAATACTCCTTTATACCCTTCAGAGAATCTTGGTGGTCTAGAGGACGTCTTAGATAGTATGATTTATTTTTCTAATTTCATTTCCAATTTGGATCATCTTGATGTGAAACTATCGAGGTCCAAATTCACTTGGTCGAATAGACGTAGTGGTCATAATCTTATTCAAGTGAAACTAGACCAATTTTTAATCTTTGGTGACTGGGATCTCCTCGACAAGCTTGATTTATGAGCTTTTCCAAGGTCCACCTTTGACCATAGTGCCTTGGTATTAATTTTGGAAGAAAATAGAAAATTAGGACCCTTCCCCTTTAGGTACAAGATCATGTGGAGTCTGCAAATAGACTTTAAAGACCTAATCAAGAGATGGTGGAATTTCCCATGCCAAGGTATGCCTATGTTTACAATTGCTCAAAAGCTTAAAAATTAAGGTCTAGTGTCCTGGGATGGAACATTAAAACTATTCAAGACATGATGGAGGTTGGGGTTGTTGATGAAGAAACCACTGTGAGAGAGAAAGAGAAAATAAACAAATGGTTCAAAGTGGTTGCTATGAAAGAGATCTTCTAGAAACAAAAGTATAGGGTGCAGTGGTTAAATGAGGGGGACAGGAATAGGAACACTATGTTCTTTCACCAATCAACCCTCAAACATAGGAGAATGAGTATGATCTGCTCTCTAGTCAAGGAAAATGGGGACCTTCTCACTAAAGATGAAGAAATGGAATCAGAGGCTACCTTTTTCTTCAATTGTGATGGTCATCCACAACTTTCCTCACCTAAGGAGTTGGCTTCTCTCTTGGAGGTTATTCCTAATTTGATTTCCCCTTAAGATATTGAAAAGGTGAAAAATAGGGTTTTAGGGAAATGTTATGAAAGGGGGATTCACCAAAAAGGCCTATTTTCCTAGTTTCATTCAAGGAAATAAGATCCAAACAATGAAATGACTAACAACCCTTAGGTGAGTCAAATCAAGGTACGCATTAGAAAATTTCATATCTATGTAGGGAGGGGGCTATAAACTAAATAGCACTTTCGGGAGAAATATTAAGATCATCAAATAAAATATAAAATGCAAGCTATAAAATGCAAATGAAGGAAAATGATCAAATTTGATAGAAATAGTAATCAAAAGGAATATTTGGAAAGGGGATCTAAGGATGTGTACCTTTCACCAAATGTCACCTTTTCTAGCTTACTGAGGACTCATTCTCCCTATGGCGAATAGGTCCTAGCTAGGATTCCTGAAAAATGTTGTCTAGGTTCTCTTCTGTTGTTTTTGCACTCTCACATTCTCAATTATCACTTTTAGATAGCTGAAAATAAGTTCTATAGAACAGTTTCTATGATATGATAATTTTTCTAGCAATTTTGACAACTTTACAACTTTCTTCAATTTTTCTCTTTAATTGATCTTCAACCTAAAATCTGTAATCACACATCAAAGAGAGAAAAATGTTGTTTTGTTAGGGAATGGGTTTTACCTTGGTCAAACCCCATTTTGGTAATTAAAGCTTGATATGAAACAATGAAAGAGCATGAAGGAATGATGAATGAACAACAATATCTAACAACTCACCAAACCTTATTTGAACCTTGTATTACAAATCTACAACTAGCATGAATTGGCTTCAATGGATGTAGATCTTGATCATGAAACTTGGTTAGAGATAATGTCCTTGAATACTTGAATAGATCTTGAACAATAAATAACCATATTAGCTTAAACAACATGCATGATACAAGAAATATTTGACATGATAATGAAATCTTCCTTTGAATGCCTTGAAATTGCTCTTGAATGCTCTAGTATTGCTCTAGCTTGATCTCATGAAGTCACACAAAATTTCTAGGATCTTAGGTATGAAACATAGTGAAATAACCTCTTATTTATACATATCTTAACATTAATTCCTGAAATTCGAATATCACAAGCTAACATCTGAACATACCTTTGAAATAATTGAAAAACTGCCAAAAACATAATTTGAATTTAGGTCCTAGTTGCAAGTGAGGACCCATTCACCCTATGGTGAATGGGTCCTAGGCCACTTGCCTAGGACACACATTGCTCGATATTAAACCTTATCTCATGGCATTTATGAATGTCAGGTTTTATCCCTCAACATTTGCAATTAATTAGGATTGGATTTGAATTAAAGGGACCAATTAAGGAAAATTAACCTCAATTAATTAATGAAGCCCTAGGTTAGTGTGAAAGTGTAAATGTACACCTTACCACATCAAAAGATAAGGAAAAATTAAGTCTATTTTAATTAAAAGGGCCCTAAACTTAATTTGAATATGTAAAACATCTTACAACACTAAATTAATGCATCATTACGCTCATTTTATTTATTATTATTCATTAAAAAATTAAGTGTGAAAAAGGAATACTTTTTCCTACACTACAAATATTAAGTCTTTGGAGTGCAGGGTGTCTTTACAAGAAGTCAAATTGGTTGCATTTTCCTTTGGTGCCTACAAATCCCTTGGCCTAGATGACTTTCCTCTGGCTTTTTTTCAAGATTTATGGGAAATTTTAGCTGATGACCTCCTCCTGACAGCTAGAGAAATTTTCTACGCTGGTAGGTTTCATAGATAACTGAATTCAATTTATATTGTTTTCATCCCCAAGAAGGAGGGTGTGTGTTTCATGTCATACTATCGCCCAATCAATCTGTGTAATACGATCTATAAAAAAATTTCCAAAATCATGGTTAATAGGATTAGGCCCCTACTAAAAAAATTACATCTAGTAACCAGAAAGGGTGTGTTGTAGGAAGATAGGTTTTACATGTGGCCATTATCTCTCATGAAGTTATTCACTCTATCGTGCACTCCAAAATCTTGGGTATGACCCTTAAGTTGGATATTCCCAAGGCCAATGATAGGGTCTCTTGGGATTTCCTATTTGTTGTGTTGGAAAAGTTTGGTTTTAAGGGGAGCTTTCTGAGATTGATTAGGGAGTGTGTTGAATACACTGAATACTAAGAGGAGGGGGTGAATCAGTATTCTACTAACATAATTAATTACTAACCATCCAATTATCAATCCACATCTAGCTACAAGAGTAAACCAAAACATAAAAGAGATCATAACACATTGACACTAGGATTTTTATCTGGAAAACCCAAAAGGGAAAAACCACAGTGAGGATTAGCTCACAATATATTATAACTAGTTAAAAGATATTAGAGGGCTTATTTCCAAGACAAACTACCCTTGAAAGGCTCATAGTTTGAATACAAAAGATGGCTTATCGCCAAGATACAAAAAGGTATGGATCACTACGAATTGATGAACCGAGTAAATACACCTTCAATGTGAAGAGATCAGTTCCAATTAGGCTTTGGAATATCAAAACTTCTACTCCAGTCACTGGCATACAACACTATTAAAACCTTTGCACTATCACACTATTACTTCATCGATATTTGTCACCTTTTTATATTCTTCATCCACATTGCTTACATATATGTGTGTGTGTGTGTGTGTGTGTGTGTGTGTGTGTGTGTGTGTGTGTGTGTGTGTGTGTGTGTGGATTCATCTTTATGCATCAATTAGGTCAGCCTAATTGAATGCATAACTCAAAAATATTTTTTGGCTTAAATCAAGTACTTTTGGCACATTCAACAAATCATAACAAACATTAATTAGCTCGACCCAGACCTAATGAGGAACATAAACATTTTTAAGATAAATAGTTCATAACCCTGTTGGCCAAAAGAATGTCGATATCTTGTCACTTGGATCACTCAAACTTGTTGAAAACTTGTTTATAGTTTTAATTGAAACTCCTAAGCAATATATTAAAAACTCGTAGAATTTCCTTTTACTGAGAGGATTTCTAGATCAAGATACTAGATCAATGTAGACTCATAGTTTACTCAGTCTATTACCAACTAGTGTTTGCATCAATGAAAAGAAACTTGAAGGTCACCTTATTCATTCTTCCAACAATCTCCCCCTTTCTCATTTATGGAAACATGTTCCAAAAATGAGTCTTGCTTCAAAATAGAATATTGTGCTCAATTCCCCCTAACATATGTACATGACATAAACACATAACATAAAATTATTTATACATACTCTTCTCCTCTTGAACTCTTCTCCTCTTCTCTACTTTGACGTCAAGGACAAAGGAGCGGGAAAAGATAAAAAATTCAAATCAAGAATTGGGGCCACCTTGTAGCTCCTTGAGAATCGCTTCCCAAGTTAGATTTCCATCATCCCAGACTCCTTTTTCCTTGGAAAGAGTTTTATGCAAAGATTTTAATTCTACTAGGCATTCTTCTCCTTCATCGAGAGTGGATGGAACAATGTTCATCTTCTCATGTTTTTCTGCTTCCATCAACGTATTTGATATAGAGACATTTTTGGACATGACCAGGTCTCCAAGCTGGGAATAATGTCTCATAGCATCTTCCTTCTACCTCTATAGGATGAAATTTTTTCTCTAAAGATCTATAATAGAAACCCACTTAACATAGTTTCTATCATCTGCAATCTTATAATCTTTGGAGGCATCTACAAGTTGAGACTCAATCAATTCCATTAAATCCTTGATATCTCGAGTGGCTTTCAACCACTTCATGTAGTAAAAAAATAATAGTTGGGCTTCTTCATCACATTCTCTTACCTCTTTCAAAGTTTGCAAAGCCTTGTCATGTGCAATTGTACACTTGTCTTGTAGAAACATTAGTATTTTTCTCTAGCAGACTCAACTCCAATTCTTTTGCAGTCTGAACCTTGAGATTAGATGTGTACTCTTTGACTAAATCAACTATGAGCTTTAAATTTGCAATTGGAGCTGAAGAGTTATCTGTTGTAACACTAGGGGTTGTCTCCTGTAAAGATTTGAAAACTTCATTTATCAATTCATTCCCCATTTGATATGACTTTGCGGCTTCTTGTGTGATAGAGCTAAAAAAGGTATCGCTTAGTTTTATTCTATCGCTAGGTGTGATCTTTTTCAAGTCCACATAACTTGGGTGTGATCATAGCTTAACTAGCTGAGGTGGAAGAACAGGTTGAAGTATAGTTTTCCTTTAAATAAGACCTTTAAGGGCACTTTTATATGATTCTTTGAATAGCTTTGATAGTTCAAGGCCTTTGAAAATTTCTCCTTTGCTCTTCACAGCTAGAATGGCTTTCTTGTCTTCCTCTTTCTTCTTTTCTTCTTCCTTTTCATTTTCTTCTTCATTTTCCTTTTATTTTTCTTCTTCTTCTCTGGATGACTTTCCAATGGACTTGTCTCTATTTTCTTTCTCCTTTCTATCCTCATCATCCTTGTCATTATTCTTCTTTTTGTCCTTATTCCCTTCACTTTCATCTTTGTTTTTCTCTTCCCTATTTCTAGTAGATTCTTGATGTTCTTCTCTCTTATTACCAGAAGGATCTTTATATTGATCATCAGATCTTTTTCTCATAGTTTCCTCTATGTCAGTTAGAGGGGCAGGGGTCTCTAAAACATTAAGTGTCTTATCAATAATCTCCAAGACTGGATTATCCATTTCTTCTACAACTATAGCATGTTCATGTGCCTGAGCAGTGTGGGACAAAGAATTGGTTCTTGCATCATAGGTCCTTGCTAATTACCTGATTATATCTTGAGTTTCTTGCCTTACTTTTTCAATGTATTCATCTTCCTTAGTCATTATCATATTAACTCTCTGGTTGAATCTAAACAATGTAGAACATTCTTTTAGCAGATTTACAGCTTCTATCTCCAAAAAAGTGGAACTAATGGATTTTAAGGCTTCACTTCTCATCTTGACTTCAACATTTAAACCCTCTTTCCTTCTACGTACTAATTACTTCCACACATTTTCAATAAATTTTGACTATATGGTATCTATATTTATATTGCAAATAACTATGTACTAAATAAATGCACTTATGATGGTTACTTTCCCTTTATCATTAACCTTATCATATAACTCACCAGTTGGCATAAGGTCATCATCAATCATATTATTTACTAAGGCTCCTAGATTTAAAGGTGGTTGATCACTTATTGGAGGAGATCCAGGCATGTCCTCCACAAGATCAGATGAGCCTTCTTCATTCTTCTTTGTATGTACATGAATTCGATAAGTATCTTCCTCTTCCTCTGACTCCTCATCTATAGAGATATCAACTCTTGTTTTAGCTTCTTCACCAAAGGTACTAACCTTTTTGTTTCTTTTCAACTAACACTCCTCTTTTAAGCCAAGTTTTATTTCTTCCTCACTAGCATCACTCAAACTTCTTTTCCTGTTGGTATTTTGTTTTACTCTTCTTCTTCTTGAAGCAGTAGATGGTGTAGCAGGAGGTATGTCCTTTTTCTTAGATGCCTTCGTATTGGGAATAGTAGGGGAAAAAATATCAACAAATGCAGGGAAAATTTGTTCTTTCTTCTTCCTTTTTCACAATATTAGCAACACTAGAGGTGGCAGTACTGGAGATATGTGTTGGTGTAGGGTGATCCCACAATACTAGTTTACAATTTTTGGCCAAACTAGACACTAAGTTATTTTTTTCTAACTAAATCTTCACTTTCGGGCACCTATAGCAGATAAAACATGAGGAATTTGAAGATAATGCAAACTAGTGATTTGTAAAAGTTTTTCTTTACTATCTAAATATATTTTTTTCAAAAATTTTGGAATCTGATTGCACTTTTTCTTTCATCTCCTTCGAAAATTAGTTTTTTTCATTAAACACCATTTTTAAGGAGTGATGATCACCATATAACACATAATTTTTTTTTAATGAAGGATTAAATTATATTTTTTTTGAATTTATATTTGTAACTATGATATCTAGTGTTTCCAATTGGTTTCATAGTGTTTTATTGAATATTTTTTCCTTAATCAAGTTTTGAAGTCAAACCAATTACAATTCAAACAAAGGCAGACTGTATAACACATAACTTTTTTTGTATGTATTGAAATTCAATTTTTTTTGTTGCATCAAGGACTTCAATATCTAGTGGACTCATATTTTTCAAAAAAAAATTATAATCTTCTATTTTTCCACATGTGCAGAACAAAGAGCTTTATTTTTGGTGAAAAATCTACATTTACAAGAAATAAAAAATAAATATAATAACAAAATTAAATTTATTTAAAACTGGGAAGCTTATAATAAGGACTACACACTTGCAAAAATAAATTTCAATTGAATTCATTTTATCCCCCAAAAGGTAAATCAAAAGTGGTTTTCTATCAGCATTTTGATAGGTGTAAAGGAGACTATGTTATAGGTATGGTTTAAAACTAGCAGGGTTCTATCCAAGGGGATTTGATCTAAGGCAGTTTGATCAAACCCTCTTGAATTGGAATGCTTTAAATGGAAATTTTTAAGGCTTAAATCATTATATTTTTTAAAAATATGTGATTTCAACAAAAATTAGAATCTCCTAGAAATTGTAAACCAGCTTTGTGGGATCACCCTGTAGCACTGGAAGATAGTATTCATAATTTTTTGGGTCTAGAGGGTTGTTAAGCATATGTGGCTTTTATTTCTTCAAGAACCTCCTTCAACTATTCTATATCATCATTAGAAAATGTTTGACCTTGGAAGAAATCCTCAACTTTCTTTCTTCCTTTTGATGCAATAGCCTCCATATGTACTTTAGTAGATTTCTCCTCATAATTACCATGCCCAAGTAGAGAGGGATCCTTAGGACTATCCAAAAAAATCTCAATCTACCTCTCTACCATTTGTTCACCAATATCATAGCCCAATGGTTCAATCCATCAAGTTCTGGGTTCTACAGCCTAAATGATGCATTCATCTATAGATACAAGAAAGGTTATCTCCTTTTCATACTTCTTCGCCAAACTCCTTAGAATCCAGTCTTTTTCATGCATTTCATTCTAAAATACTACCTTTATGCCCTAAAATTTTCTAGACTACGTAGATGATCAAAAATCTCATGAGAAACCAACCTAGTGTTATCCCATATTATGCCTTTTCTTCTCGGTAACTCCCTAAGGAAATAGAATAATAAAGAAACAACTAAAGTTTCAAATTTAAATAAAGACATGCTCCTTTTCTTTAGTCATACTCAGGTTCTCCATAAGTTTCAACCTAAGCAACTCACAAAGATCAAAATCTTTTCCTTTCTCCACCATTTCATACGCAATGTGAATTACTGTAGCAAACACTAAATTTATCCTATTGGTGAAATAATTTTTTTGCCCAATAATGATGGCAGCATACTTGACAACATGGTTTGCAATAGAATCTATAGTTAAAGTTCTTCCATCAAATTTAGCACCAATTAGCCTTGTGACTTCATCATATTTCATCGCTTTTAGAACTGGAATCATTACAGTATCACAAAGATGAGTTACAACTCAAATTTCCCTAGTTCATTTGTCCACAAAAATTTTCTATGAACCCTACTAAGGGCTATTCTAAAAAAAATCACCTCACTCTCAATGGAAAAGTTTGGAAACCAATTCCAAATGTTCACCTACATTTGAACTAGGTTTTCATATTCTGGCTTAACTAGTAGATCATCTCCCATCAACTCATTGTCCCACAAATCCTTTAGCTCTTGGTGATTGAATTCTTCCAACTTCCAATGAATGTATCCTCTTGTATCTTCAATGGGTAGCACATGGCTTGGAATATGCGAGAAAACACCCACAAGATCATTCTCATCAACATTCCATGAAAACATTCTAAATCTAGGTTGGGGTCTCTTAGAGATTTCCACAATATTAAGATAAGCCATTCTCCTCAAATAGCTTGAATATTCTTTAACAAAAAGTTCCTTCAACTTTAAAATCCATAGAATTTAGATAACAGAAAATACCTTTTTTTCTTGTCAAGAACTAGGATTTTGATGTATGATGCTCTAAATCTCCTTTAACTCACTTTAGATTTCATTGCTTCTTCCCAAATGTGCAAATGTGTCTTACCTTAACTTAGCTTCTTGCTTTATTACTTCTGAATTTTTCCCTAATTCACATTTATTGCCTTTCCACTTTTAAAGCTAGCAAATACTTTATGAAACACACTATAAACCAAAGAGAATTATACAATTCTATGGATCTACCTGTTTTTTAGCCAAATATTTCTCCAATGCCTTCAGAATGATGACTCACACCACATATCCTTGTGTCACTACTTAACACCACATATATTGGGCACTCTTTATATTTCTCTCTAACTGCTCCCCCTGAAACCATTACATGGTTCAATTTTTAGAAGTGGTATCTGCACTGGATGCAAATACATAGATGTATTTGACTCATCCTTTTTCTCAGGTTCTTCCTTTTTCTTCTAAATCTTACCCATTTCTTTATTTACTTTGGTAGGATCCTCTTTGTTCACAGACTTGATCTTTTGTTCAAGGTTAAGTTTCTTCCCAATTTTTCTCCTACAAAATTTTGATATATGTCTTCATTTGTTGCAAGTGTAGCATACTATATTTCTTTCATCAAAATGATTTTCATTCATCCTTGACCTACACTGATTAGCCTTATGTCCGAAGATATAACATGTGTAATAGTAGTCTTGAAAGATTGAATCCTTCTACTAGCATTAAACCTGCTTAGCATTATCTAGCTTCTACACTTGGTAGCTTTGTGTCCAAACTTATTGCAAGCATAACATTGTCCAATAAAGAATCCAACATTTTTACTCATTCTATTCTAGTTCATCCTACTTCTACATTATGTTGCTCTATGAATGAATTTATTGCATGAGAAACAAAATCCATTGAAAGATGGATACCTTTGATCATTAGGCTATCGGATTGGAATCCTTCTGGTATTGCTCCTTTGGTTCTTGATTTGATGAATATTTCCTTGAAAATTCTTTTGATTGTCCACTTTGCTGGAAATAGGTTTTTCCTTTGATATTTTTCCTTCTTCAAGTCCTAGATCACTTTTATCCTTAGGATTTTTTTGAGATGCAATCAACTCATCAAGCTTTGTAGAGCTTGTTCTGAATTTTTCTTCACGAGCTTTTGATTTTTCTAGATCAGATCTTAGGGTTATCACTTCTTCTTCAATATTTGTACATGCATCTATTTTATTCTAAATCTCAGTTTTCTAACACTCCTCAATTCACTTCTTTTCTTCTACTTGCATTTTTAGTTTGGCAATGTATTCATTAGCTGTTTTCAAATGATCACTAACTTCTCTACTCCTTTCATTAAACATTTTAATCTGTTCTCTTAACTTATGATGCATTAATTTGCTTCCATTAAGTTTCCTTTCAAAGTTTCCTTCTCATCTTCACTTTTTTCCAATTCTTTAAGGGCAACATTGATTTCCTCAGATACAAAGTTTTTTTTTGGAGGAACAAGATAGCTTTTGTTAGCCATGTATTTAAATTACAGGACCTTCCTCAAGGTGTAAGACTTCTTCAAAGGAACTAAGCTCTAATACCAATTGTTGAATACACCAAATACTAAGAGGGGGGTGAATCAGTATTCTACTAATACAATTAATTACTAACCATCCAATTATCAATCCACATCTAGCTGCAAGAGTAAACCAAAACATAAAAGAGATCATAACACATTGACACTAGGATTTTTACATGGAAAACCAAAAAGGGGAAAACTATGGTGAGGATTATCTCTCAATATATTATAACTAGTTACAAGATATTACAAGGCTCACTACCAATACACACTATCCTTGAAAGGCTCACAACTTGAATAAAAAATATGTCTTATTTCCAAGATAAAAAAAGGTATGTCTCACTACCAATTGATGGATTGAGTAAACACACCTTCAATGTGTAGAGATCAGTTTAGTTAGGCTCTAGAATATCAAAACTTTTTCTCTGGTCACTGGTATACAACACTATTAAAACCTTTGCACTATCACACTTGTCACATCACTATATCTCACACTATTCCTTCATTGGTATCTATCACCTATTTTTATTCTTCATTTGCATTGCTTACACATATAAATATATGGCTTCATCTTTATACATCAGTTAGGTCAACCTAATTGAATGCATAACTCAAAAAAAATTGTTGACTTAAATCAAAAGTGCTTTTGGCGCATTCATCAAATCATAACAAACATTAATTAGGTCGGCCCTAACATAATGAGGAACACATAAACATTTATAAGATAATAGTTCATAGCCCTATCAGCCAAAAGAATGTCGATCTCCTATCACTTGGATCACTCAACGGGATCACACAAACTTGCTGAAAACTTGTTTATATTTGTAGCTAACACTCCTGAGCAACATATCAAAAACTCATAGAATTTCCTTTTATTGAGAGGATTTTGGGATCAAGATACTAGATCAGTGTAGAAACACAATTTCCTTAGTCAATTACCAACTATTGTTTGAATCAATGAAAACAAACTCAGAGGTCACCTTCTTCATTCTTCCAATAGAGTGTGTCTCTAACACACGATTTTTTTTTCTCCTTAATGGTGTTCCTACTAAAATATTTACTTGTGGGAAAGGGTTAAGAAAAGGTGACCCCTTGTCAACGTATATTTTTATTATTGTTTCTGAAGTCTTGGGCTGAAATCTTCAAAAGAATCTTGAGCATGACCACCTTTGTTGGGTTCATGTTGCTTCCTCTTTAGCTCCTACCTCTCATCAATTTTTTTTTCTGATACCTTTCTTTTTGGTTCTACTTTTGTTGTGGAAGTTGTTAATTGTAAGGCTATTCTTAACAAGTTTGCAGAGTTCTCTAGAAATATTATAAACTACAACAAAAGTAAACTATATTTTTTTAATGCTACTAAACAAGTGAAAGATAGGATTCTAAGAATCCTAGGGTGTCAGATTGATGAAATTCTTTATTCTTATCCAGGCCTTCCCCTTTGTAGTAGGAAACCTATCAGCTCCTTTTGGAATGGAATTGTTGAAAGGATTCATAAGAAGCTTGATGGTTGGAAAGGGAAACTACTCATTCAAGTAGGTAAGCATATGATTTTAAAATATTCACTCCAAAATATTCCAGTTTACTACCTATCTCTATTTAAAATGTCTGCTTTCATCATAAGGAAGATTGAACAAATCCAAAATACCTTTCTCTAGTCAGGAATTGAAGAGAATTCCAAGATTTCTCTTGTAAGCTAAGATAAAGTATGTTCCCAAAAAAAGTGTGGGGGGCTACGAATTAGAAGATTAAAAAGAGTTCAACAAGGCCTTGATGAGAAAAATATGATGGATTATTGTCCAAGGAAAGAAAGAATGATATCACATCCTTAGAGCTAAATATATGGGGGAATCACCCCCCAAGCAGCTTACTACTCCACCAAGACGTTCCATGGTGATCTTCCTTCTAGAATAAAATTCTAAAAACTATTTTTTTTTGAAATTCTAATTATTATGAAAAGGTAATTCCTTTATGGACTTATGCTTTTAAATCCTATTCCCTTGATGTTGATTATTTTATCACTACTATGCATACCGAGGGAAGCCTTAGTGACATGAGAGTGGGTTGTATCTCCCTTGAAGATAAGGATTTGAGATTTATTTCATCATAAAAGATAGTCCCATGACTCCTCTTCATTGTTCCCTCACTTATTTCCTAAGCCTCATTTACACCCTTTCAATTGGAGTTTAGGCTACAATTGTATCTTGTTATCCATCATTATTTTTGTTGGGGATATTCTCACATGAATTATGGGTTCTCAAAGAGGATTGGAAGAATCTGGCAGAAATTTATCTACTCTCCAATCTATAACAAAGACTCTATTAGATCCTTCTAAATGTTGTGCAAAGTTAGCATCCTACTAGTGAAGCTCTAGTCTGCTATTTTTCTGCCAATTCTAGAAAAAAGTAAAATATTATTCTAATTGCAAAATATTTACCCACTTCTATGACTATTGAAAAGGAAAAAAAAATCATTTGCCACTACTACTATAATCCCATGGGGTCCTAGGAAAATATAAGCCACTATCTTGTGTGACATTGCAGTAGAATGTAGAGCTCTAGAAGCTCTTTGAAGATGTTGGTGTGATGCCATTTTTTATGGTCATACGAGGGTACAATCACAATATTACTACAAAACTTTGCAACTCATGGAGAGAGGATAGAGTTTAGATAGGTAGCATAAGGTTTGCAATGTACCCCAGGATGATTGTGGTTGCAACTAGTCTTTAATACAATAGCCTAAGGGTGTCCAAAATAAGCAACAACAATTACCAAAGGTTTATGGACAACTTTCTTGAAGGTGACAAGAATCTTGTGAGGTGCAAAAATGGTTATGACAGGGAGCACCTCTCGACCCCTTATGGGGTTGTAAGTGTGCACATCATGAATTATTTCACTCTAGAAGGGCATTACACCATAGTTCATAGGTACCACTTTCCCTTTCTCTTCCATGTTCAATGGAATGAAAAAATTAACATACCTTTTTTTCTATTTTTTGTCTCTCAAACTATGCAAGGCTAAGGGAGCCTCACCCCCCCTCCACCACAGTTTGTTTCAGTGTCTTTATTACTATTCCTTGGTAATTACCCCTTGCTAGGACCTTTTGGTGGTAACCATACTATTAATGTTGCCCTCGTGTCTCAAGTGGATCCCTCCCTTACCCTTCTCAAGCTAATACTTTCGGTGAGGGTAAATCCTCTGTGAGACCTCCCACAAAAACACCCCCTACTATTCCTTCCTATTTGAAACAACCCTCTATTAAAGGCCTTCTTACCTGTGGACAATGGAAATTGATGCTTAACTTCCTTATTCACACAAAAGGGGAAGAATAGAAGAGGGATCCAATTTTGCAATGCTCACATTCAAGAATACCTTAGAGATCTCAACCCAATGAAGGATATGAGAAATCTGACTATAAGATATCCTTGGAGATGAATGGAAACAAGAAATGGATTCACCACCAAGTGTAAACTTGGAAAATGCAAGATGTTTGAAAACATAATGTGATATGTAAACAAATGCTAAATGATCTAATAAAAGCCCTAGAAACATAAGAAAAGTAAAGATGTGAATGGTGTGCACCTAGAAACCTTGAAGAGACTAGAAATAGCTTTTAAATTCTGAAAATGTTTATTTTTAAGGCTGGTGGAACTCATTTTCCATTTATGGGGAATCAGTCTTGATTTTAGGAAACTGCACCAAAGCCTATTTTTGCCAAATGGGTGTCCAAATCCACAAAAATATCTAAAAAATAGGTACAATTGGGACTCATTCACTGCTAATGGTGAATGAGTCCACTTTGACTTTTCTAGAAACTCAGAAGTGGAATCTGTAGCTCTCCGTTTGCTCTTTTTGTTCCTCTAGGTGCCTAGATCTGAAGCCCTAATTTTCAGGACTGTAAGTGACTTTTTGTGAAGATTTTGACCTTGCTAATAGGGAAATGACTCCAAAAAGTTTGTAACATATTCTTCAATCATCTCCAAGTCTTCAAATCACCTAGATCTACAATCACACAAAGAGAGAGAATAAAAGTGTTAATGGTTAGGGAATAGGGGTTTTCCTTGCTCAAACTCTGTTTAGGTAATTAAACCAAAATGATGAAACAAGATAATGAAGCATGAATATGAAGTAATGTAATTGGAAACTTTCTGTGATGATGGATCTTCAATTGTTGCAATAATGGATGAATGATCTTCCCTTGAATGCCTTAGAAGTGATCTTGAAAGCTATTTTGATGATCTTGTGAAGACTTGAAATGCTTAACCCTATAGTGCTTGAATTCACAACATTAGAGTACCATATAACAATGATTTGGAAGATTTTTTATATAGGAAATCCACCTAAATGATCATTAATCTGATCCCCAAGGTTGACATTGAAGAAAATTAAACTTAAAACCCAATTTTTCTTGCTTAAACTTTGAAAATAGATCAAATGGGACTCATTCACCATCCTGGGTGAATGAGTCCCACCTAGATGGGACTCATTCACCCAAGGTCGTTAATGGATCCCACAAGGGCTATTTTGCATGCTAGAATGTTGGGGAATGCATAAATTAAGTTCATTTGTTGATCTAGTCAGGTCTTTGATCAAAAAATTTCTTGGGATGCACAATATGAGGTCATAGGGGCCTATTTATGATGATATAAAGGGTGATTAGGGCTAGGGACACAAAGTTCAATGTGAAAGTGTGATTAAATACATTCTACAACATTAAAATGAGGTCCACATAGCCTAAAAAGGCACAAGATCCAATGTGAATGTGTAAAACACATTACAACACTAGATTAAAACTAGGTTTAATTTACAAGCCTTCTAGATTAATATGAAAATGTAATTAAATACATTTTATAACATTGAATTAAGGGAAAGATAGGTCCATTAGACTTAAATGCTTAATAAAATTCTAGAAAAAATTGAAAGTCATTTACAACACTTTACAACATCTTATTAGACATGTATTTTATTCAATTGACAAGGGCTTAAGACCTAATGTGAATGTGTTATCCAAATTACAACATTAAATTAAGGAAAAAATAAGCCAAACTCACAAGGAGGGCCCAAACAAGACAAAAAACATAGAAGGGTTCCTTTATTGGTGTCCACATTTAGCCCCCACTTTAGTGAGAGGATGAACCTGTTCACAAAGATGGAGGAGGCGGTCAAGCCCTTAGGTTCCAAAATCCTAAGTTAAACCAACATAGGCACAAAAGGACATGCACAAGCTGTACAATATGCAACCAAACAAGATATGGTATCATGCAATGTCAATGACTAAAAGAAGAAGAAGAAGAATAAATGAAAATAAAAAGATGGATCAAGCTTTGATAATTTGTCCAACACGATGTGGATCAGATGTAGGCTATTTGTCTAAAAAATTCACACTCACTCTGAGATGACAAAAATCTTGGCTTTCCACTGGGTGAGAAATCTGAAAAGGTGAGAAACATACACTCATGGCTGGTATGTACTCACACACATGCAAATGGCTATGGGGAAAGTCATTCCTTGGATTGGGCTTCCTGCTCAACCATACCAAAGTTATATCTCTTGATAACTATAATAAGGTGCCACACAAAGAGAATTGGTCTTTCAAGCTTCACACAATGGCTCCATAGGCATACAAGTTGTGTTATGCAAGGTGGCCATATAACAATTTTTGTAAATGCCAAAATAATGTAAGGTATGTTCAAAGAGATTCTGCTTAGTTCATGCAAGTTCTTCTTCTTAGGGAACATCATGCCTAATGTTTCCAAGAGAGGAGAAGTCAAAGAAATATCACACTCATGGAGGAAATCAAGCTCAATAAAACCACCAAGAAAGGAATGCATTGAAGGAAGAAACAAAATCGTATGATGAAACATGATTGCCGATGTATGCCCCTACTTTAAAGAAATTGCTAAACACTATGTTGTGAGAAATTGATTTAAAGTAGAAGAAGACATGAGAGCTTATTTAGAAAGCCCTATTCCAAGTCATATGTTTCCAATAAGCTACATCATGAAGATAGTATGTTATGTGCGAGTCAACTTAAGGAATGCCATCCACATCCCAAGCTTTCTCTTATATGTTCATGAACGGTGATCAACTAGCTAGAAGAGGCAATAACAACTGACATATGAGGACAGGGCTAACTAAACCCCTTGCCCCCACTTAGTGTAGGTCAAAGGTGAGCCAAATAGGATGAAAGTACATATTAGTTAGAGGAATTAGGTGCTTGAACACAATGAAGAGCACCACACTCCTTGAGATGTTGAATTTTTTTGTAAAAAGTCTTAGATGAAAATGGAGATAAGGTAGGTAACCCTAGATCTTTCTTGAAAGAGTATGATATGCCAATTTTCTTCATGTGTTCATTGCATCCATGTGAAGGAGGGAGATTGTATTTGATACCATAACAAACTTCCAAGTTAGATGAAGGGGGTTTATGCTTCTGAGAAGGATCGGTTTCTTCATGAGAACACAAATCCTTTTTAAAGTTATGTGTCGTTCCTTCATGAGGGATGGGAGTTATATAGCCCCCATCACTAACATGGGGTAATTTTGTAGAACTAACTTGAGAGAATGAAACACAAGGTTGTTTTGGTTTAGGTTGTGATATTTCGCACTCTCCCCTAAAGGTAGGTGTGAAACCCAAATCATTACTAGAACTTGCGTCTGAGAATGAATTGTTTGTATATGACTCTTTGGACCATGAGGGTGAGATTTTGGAAACTTTATTGAAAGGCAACATAAAATGTAACAACCCCTGATTATCACTAAAGAGTTTTATTGTAGGTGAAGGGTTGGCATCAACTTGTAGAGGTTCAAGTTTTGATCTTGGAATGAAAGTATTATGGGAGTTGGAAGTGTTGTGATCATATGATTCATAGCTTCATTCATCTGCGTCAATCATGTATATCTTATTGTTGTATTCAAATTTCATTACATGGTGAAGTGTAGATGGGACTCCTTTCATACAATGAATCCATGGTCTCCCTAGGAGAATATTTTATAGAAGGGGTCCTTCCATGATATGTATCAAGGTAGGAAACACTATAGATCTGACCTCAACAGGTAATGTGATCATCTCTATTGGTTTCCTATTAACATCATCAAAGACATGAATATGAACATCGTTAAGTTGAATGAACTTTTTGTCCATGCCAATTTTGTTTAGGAGATCCATGCTACTTGATCATTAATTTCTACTCCATTGTCTATGAGAGTATGCCTAACTAAAGTTTCATTAATGATCACCTGTATCATCAAGGGGTCATTCTTGTTTTGAATCTCAAGTGAGGGTAATTCATGTATAGGAAATGTGATTTTTGACTGGGTGACTTGCATGGGACAAGAGGAGGATGTTACATTATTCGATTTTATGTAAGACCGGATCTCCTCTTGCTTTATTTACAACATTTCTTGATATAGAAAATTGAATGTAGGTGATAGTTGAATAAGTTGCCATACAAATATATTACCAGGAGTCTTTTTAAGGTCATCAACACTAGGAACACTATGTTCAGGAAAAGGTAATGGAGTGGGAGTGTTGTGTGGTCCCCTATATGTTTGAGTCACTAATTTACAACTTAGTTGTTGCAAAACATTGTTACAATTAGATTGCATGATGGATTTCAAGAAATATCTTAGTTTTTTGTGTGATTCACTAGTGGGAGGTGACTTAGGAAGCTCACTAATGAAAAGAGATCCCACTTGTTTTGTCATAACCTCAATAATCTTTTATTTATTTGCATAATTTGTTAGTGAAGGGGATTATAATGTCACTTTATTATCTTCACCTTGGGAAGGTTTAGTGTTTGAAGGATATGTGTCAATGTCCACATTTTCTTGCACCATGATATTATCCCTAGGAGGAGAGTTTTTAGGAGAACTACAAGCCAAATGTTCTTGACATTCAAAGGTTGGTTCTTCTAAAGTACTTCATCGCAAGTAGGGGAATGATCAATGATTGAATTTTCTTGCTCAATAAGGGTTTGGATAGGTGAATGGGGAAAACTAATATTCTCATGACTTTCATTGATTGTGTTTTCTAATATCAAAGTATCTTCTTCACAACTAGGAGAGATACTAGGAGAAGAAAAAATATTATTTTCATGATTACATATGGTTGTATTGTCTTGTTCATCAATGTCTTGTCCACTACTTGGTAAGAGGAGATAAACAACTAGGATTCTCAAAATTCTCATTGATTGGTTCTTCTAACACCAAAATATTTGCTTCGCCAATAGGAGAGATATTAGGAAAATAACAAATATGATTGTTAGGAATGCCCAAGGTTGCATTCTTTTGCACTAAAACACTCTCATAGGGAGGGGATGTGAAATTTTTCTGAGCATTCCTAGATATGTAAGACACTAAAATTGTTTGAACAAAAATGAAAAGTGCTTGTAACCATTTCATGCAATGTTTAAACAATGTAAACAATGTATATCCAAAGATGCAAAACACTTTTATCCAATGTATGCAAAACTTTAAGAATGCAAACAATATATATCCCAAAATGAAAAGCAATTTTATCAAACTTATGCAAAGTTTTATGAATAGAAACATTGTGTGTGCAAAAGTGAAAAGTACTTTTATCCATGGTATGCAAAATTTCAAAAATGTGAGCATTTTTAGATCTAATGATGCTAGCAATTGAAATGATGTAAAAAATGACTACCCTAAATTGATGTTTTTGACCTAGATGAATAAAAAAAATGTTCCCAGAACTTTCCAGACTTATAGTATATGTTAATAGGAGACTTAGGAAGCACAGAAAGGAGGTTTTTGATGCTGTACATAATAGACAATTTAAAGTCTGGAATGGGACTGATTCACTTAGAATGGCGAATGAGTGCCAGTTAGGGTTTTTTTCAAAAAAAATAGAAACTTTCAATTGGTTTTGATGTGTTTTATGTTGTGTGACTTGAATACTAAATGAAAATGTAGTTTTCAAATGTTTTTCAATGATTTGGGATGCAAAAATGTAAACTATATGCACTTTCACTAATGCAAAAGTTTAAAACCATAGAATGCAAATTAACTTGGTGGAACCCTAAATTTTTTTTTAATGGTTGCATTGGTTTCATGGTCACATTCCTAATTGCTTATATTTTTTTTCCATTAGGGTTTAGGGGTTAAAATTTTTATATACCTTGCCACCCTTGGTTATCCTTCAACTTATGTTCTCACATTGACCGACTGCATTAAGTTACCAGTCACTTAAGTGCCTTCCTGTGGATTTTATTATCATTGTTCAATTGACCCCAACACCTTGGTCACCGTTAAGCTTAGCAGGTCCCTCTTTTATGACCAACTTTTTCTCACATGTTTTTTAGCATTACTTAAGTTTGATGCTCATTGTCTATCACTCATCACATGTTACTTTGTGGTATGCTATCTCTATCCCACAATGAGCAATACAATGTTTATCCTATAGTGCTTGGTGAATCACCTGTTGCATGTTACATTTCCATCGACAGAAAGCAACTCTCAACGAGGGATGTGGTTAAGTTTTTAACCCATCGTTGGCTTTATTACTATCACTAATTACCTCACGCCATCCAAAAGAGAACCCACAACCACCAAAGGGTGGAGTACCTCCCATTGCACAGGCTTAGTCTATCATGGGTTAGGGTTGCTCAATGAAAAGAGAGGACATGATGAGCGATGGAATTCACTTATTCAACTAAGATACTCTCGTGCTCAAGATAAATGGGTAATATATCATTGCTGGTTTCCCAACCATCACTTGATGAGGTCTCAATGTACAAAGGAAACACATGATGAGTGATACTCATGGAATGTGGAGCGGTACGCATGGAAACTCCTTAACTCTTCAAAGTATGTATCAAATTGTTGTTAGGGACCCATGGAGATTATGGAACAATGTGAATCGTTGGATGGATTTTTCACATGAGCAAATCAATGGCTTGAATTCAAATAGGAACGACCAACTGATGGAGTAATTGTTCACTCACGCAAGCCTTTCTTGCACCATTAATGGTGAATTTACTTGGCCAAATTCATGAAAAAGGGGTCTATAGTTGCATTTTTTTTCATTCTAATATTTGAGGAGTTGAAGAGGAGTTTCGAGCAACAAGAGCCAATGCGAAAGAAAGATGTAGAAGAATTTTCCTAGGTAAGTTGTTCAATCCCACTAGTTTTTCTAGTTATTTTGCAACAACCGGTATATTAAACCAAAATTTTTGGGTTGTTTTCAAGGGTGAATTAGGGTTCTTGGACTTTCTTAGTTAAGTGTAGTTTTCTAATTTGGATAAAAGCTAAAGGACACAATTGTATTCAAAATCAAGTTTAAGTTGTCAAGAATAGAGTATCAATTCCAAAACCTAGTTTAGTTTCAAACTTGGTAGCCCTAAAGAAGAAAAGATGAGTCAACCTAGTGATTCATCATCTTTAAAACCCATGCCCAAGAAGAAAAAATAGAAGGTCTCCCACAAGCCACCCCAAACATTGGAAGGGAATGAGAAGAAAAAGGGCCAACCAAAAGACTATACTTGTTTCATGGAAAAGTTCCAACCACTAGATGTCAAGGAAATCAATAGGAAGGCTACAGGGGAAGGAATACTAACCACCAATTTAAAGGACCTTGCAGCTAGAATTGGTGACATTGTCATGCCATAAACTGGATGGGAATTATTTTTGTATGCTTTCACAAGAAGAGATGCTCAACATCCTAGTAAAAATGTATGGGGTTATGATTTGGGGAAATTGGTTGTCCCTAATGTCTTTGTGGAGGTAGATTTAATGTTTCACTTCATAGACAGATATGATGATTTAAATAGGGTGATCACTGACACTGAGGGTAGAAGCATTTTGGAAATAAAGAAAAGAAAAGTCGTGGAGGTTTTCAAAATAAAACCTAATCCTAGTGAAAATATTAATATGGAAAAAGTGTAGAAGGAATATGTTGAACATAGTGTTAGGCTAAAAAGAGGTGAACTGCCAAAGCATAGAAGAGAGAAGGATTTTTTGTTTGCACTCAAATAAGTTGAACCATTGGATTGTGAGGAATTTGTAGATTGTTTTAGATACACATAGTATATGTTATGTTAGGTCCTTGGGGTAAAATGTGATGGAAGGATAACATCACCCTTGTTGTTTATGATCATGAACATTCAACATAAAAACAAGCACACATGGTTCAACTATTCCGACAGAGTTGCTGACCAGTTACACTACCACCTAATGAGGCTGAAAGATAGAAAAACCCCATTGACATTCATACACTATTTGTTATTGATATATATGATACTATACCAAGGAAGGGAAGTTTTTGGTCAAGCCATGAAACTAAGACAAGTTGATGAAAGGAATAATAGGTTGCTTGTCCAAATGTGGACATACATTTGGGATTTGCGTTGCCCAAATTCAAATTATGTTGGATTTTGTAACACCATAAAACATATTGTTTTGGTACAAATGGGTGTAGCGTCAGCTGAGAGGATTTCTAAAACAATTCAAGCATTGCTAACACCAAGGGAATGTGGTGATGACCCTGATTATGAGTGTAATTGGGGAGATTGTTATCTGTATGAGGATTACACAGTCATCAGATGTTATGGGACCCTTGTGGCAGCACATATATTGCCAAGGTTTGTTTTTGATAGGTTGTCTTTCATTGAGACAATGTGGAAAATGGATCATTGTGATGTAGAGAATTTTAGGTGGTTTAGAAAGACCTCTATCATTGCACCAAATTTCTCCTTTGATTAATTTGTTGTCTTGGCAAAGGAAGCATATGAGGTATTTGGTATAATGATCAGTAATATGAGAATGAAAGCAAACCCTACTAGAAAGTTTGATCCAGAAGGAATCATCAATAGAGAAAAGATAAAAAGGGGACTCTCACGGTATGGACCTCATTGTTTCTTCTTTAAAGAGGATGTGATAAGGAACTTTCCAACATTTTTTATTGTCTAGGATAGGGAAAATATTTGGTTGAAAATTGTTGAGGTTGAGCATAGACCTTCTACTTAGAATTATTCTTATGAAATCCCTTACAAACACCTCACTGAAAAATTTAAAAGGATGGAATTGGTCCTTAGTGACTTCAATGATGGTACTTTTTGTGAAAAGGTGCAAAAAGAAGAGTAGCTAGCTCAAAAGGATTTGCAAGAGCATTTACTAAAGATTGGCAGTCAACCAAAAGAACCTATAGCATTAGAAGAGCATCAAAATCCAATGGAAATTGAGGATAATCCATGGAGCTGCCTTATGGAAATATTGATGAAGCGCAGGGTGTTGAGGAAAAAATACAATTGTCCACCAAAATAGTGTCTATGGAGCAAGGAGTAAAGCATGAATTTTTTCACCTTGATGTTGGAGATATGATAGAATCATTTGTTCCTATGTATATGCTTAATTGTAATGTAAATGAAAACATAAAAACACTAAATGAAACATTAATCTAAAGAAATTGAAAACAAAAAAACAAAAATCAAATATCAAAAAGCAATAAAGGAAATTAAATAAATTTAAATATTTATTTAATTTGGGATTTATCTTCAACTCCCGGGAAACAAACTGCCAAAACAGAAAATTAAATTTCTCTGTTCCTGTGCAGGCTTGTTCCCGTGGGTTGAAGACAAGCTTCCATTCTTCTCTCCAACCTCTCAACCTCCTCCCTTTTCTTCTCAACTTCTCAATCTCTCACCATTCAAACATACCAGACAATTCACATCCGTAGATTCTTGCCAGCCGGGATGAAGCCTACAAAAATCTATAAATACAGCTGCCGGGAGCTCCAAATCATATAGAATTTTAAGCAAGTAAATTATAGGCAAATTACATAGCATCCATAGCATTCATAGAGTACTTTCATAGCAATAGCATAGAATCATAAGCATAGTAGCAATAGAATCATGATATCTCTTTATTGCTTTTTGATATTTGATTTTTGATTTTTTTGAAAACTATAGAAGAATTAATTAAATATTTTGGTAATATTTAATCATGAATGACTTTAGAAGATTTTTGAAATATTTAGAAGAATTTAATTAAATATTTTTGGAAATATTTAATTATGAATAGATTTTTGAATTGATTTAGAGGAATTTTGAAATGATTTAAAAATGAATATTAGATTAGAAGAAATAATCAAATATTTTAGAATATTTAATTATAAATGATATTTAGAAGAATTATAATATTTTAATCTTTATTTGAATAAAATATTCAAACTAAGATTATATTCAGAACCGTCCCATTTTCCTCTATCTACAGTGATTCTTTTGAAGCTTTTGCTCTCAGATTGTGTAAGCTAGGCTTCCTTCAAATGGCAACTTGTAGAACGAGTATGCAAATGAGAATGCTTTACTATTCTATATGCTGGTAGAAATGAAATTGATGATACGGATATAGACAGGGGCTGTGAATTATGCACAGGGGCTGTGAATGGGAGATATCATGATTCTATTGCTACTATGATTATGATTCTATGCTATTGCTATGAAAGTACTCTATGAATGCTATGGATGCTATGCAATTTGCCTATAATTTACTTGCTTAAAATTCTTATATGATTTGGAGCTCCCGGCAGCTGTATTTATAGATTTTTGCAGGCTTCATCCCGGCTGGCAAGAATCTACGGCTGTGAATTGTCTGGTATGTTTGAATGGTGAGAGATTGAGAAGTTGAGAAGAAAAGGGAGGAGGTTGAGAGGTTGGAGAGAAGAATGGAAGCTTTTCTTCAACCCACGGGAACAAGCCTGCACAGGAACAGAGAAATTTAATTTTCTGTTTTGGCAGTTTGTTTCCCGGGAGTTGAAGATAAATCCCAAATTAAATAAATATTTAAATTTATTTAATTTCCTTTATTGCTTTTTGATATTTGATTTTTGATTTTTTTGAAAACTATAGAAGAATTAATTAAATATTTTGGTAATATTTAATCATGAATGACTTTAGAAGATTTTGAAATATTTAGAAGAATTTAATTAAATATTTTTGGAAATATTTAATTATGAATAGATTTTTGAATTGATTTAGAGGAATTTTGAAATGATTTAAAAATGAATATTAGATTAGAAGAAATAATCAAATATTTTGGAATATTTAATTATAAATGATATTTAGAAGAATTATAATATTTTAATCTTTATTTGAATAAAATATTCAAACTAAGATTATATGATAATTAATATAAATAAATTGTAACATTTATTTAATTAATTAAGAAATGAATATGAAAAGGTGATTAAATATTTAATCGAAATGAAATCATGAACAATATAAATAAATTATTTAAATTTATTTATACGTAGATAGAATCAAAAGATTTTAATTAAATATTAAAAATATTTAATTAATTACCAGACAATGTGATATGACCATTTTTAAGTGTATACATTTTGCCCCTCTTTGAAGTGATGTGTTTTACGCATTACTTCAAATAATTTTTTGAAATTTTGCCCCAAATATTGATTTTTGATTTGTTGATAGATATATGCCCCCGCGAACGATGAATCGATGTTTGAATTTTTGAATTTTTTAAGATTTTTGTGGAATTTTTCAATTTTTTTAATTTTGAAGATGTCGATTCATCGTTCGAAAATAATGATGTGAAGAAACTGACCCAAAGAAATATTAAATGAAAATTTGATGAAGTAATTACCCCTGGTATGTAAAAATATGATAAAAATGCCCCAATTTTACCATTATATAGGTTAAAAATGTCATTTTCCATGTCATTTTCAATTCTAACCTAGTAAAATTTGCAAATTTTGAGCTCTGGGTTGACAATCATGGCACTTCCAGTTCACCTGCACCGTTTCGAGCGTATCCGACGTCATCAGCGGCCGGCGCACTACGGACCTCCGGTATGTGTCTCGTAACTGCTTGTCTGTCGAAAATTTCATTTTGCGCACGTTTTTAATGTTTTAATTCAAAAACATTGAGTTTTAGCGCTCTTAAAGTTTTTCGTAGCGCACTCAACAATTTTCGTAGCGCATACAATATTGTAGCGCCCTTAAGGCGTATCGTAGCGCATTTGAAATTTTCCACAGCGCATAATTTTCCATAGCGCCCGTGATATATTTCAT
Organism: Sequoia sempervirens; assembly: GCA_007258455.2. Taxonomy (NCBI): domain Eukaryota; kingdom Viridiplantae; phylum Streptophyta; class Pinopsida; order Cupressales; family Cupressaceae; genus Sequoia; species Sequoia sempervirens. Next base: position 720,374,297 of record VDFB02270651.1, read on the forward strand.
AGCGCTTTTGATTATTTCCATAGCGCATATGATATCGTAGCGCAACTAAGATGTATTGCAGCGCTCTTAACCAATATTGTAGCGCAAACTTTTCCATAGCGCCCGTGATATAAATCATAGCGCCATTAATTGATTCTGTAGCGCAAAATTTTATTTAGCGCTGATAAAGATTTTTGTAGCGCATACAACTAGTTCTGTAGCGCTTTTTGTTCCACATGATAAATTTGTTTCCCAAATTGTTGGAGAACAAATAGTAGTTGATAAATTTGCTTTTAAAGTTGTTAAAAACAAATAGTATAGATAAGTTTTCTTCTAAAGTTGTTAGAAAGAAACTTGATGTTGATGTTGATGTTGATGTTGATTGATTCATTTTGAATTGATATGTTAAAATGATTTGATATTGATGTTGTTTTGATGATGTATGTGAACAGGAGAGACTAGGTGTCTTGCAGATACGAGAGGCTTTTCCGAGTACATGGTCATTGATTCCACATTTGTTACAGTCTGATAGAGATGTGATTGACGCTTGTGGTTTGACTGCATTACTTGATATGCCCGAGGTTCGCCTCAATAGGGCTCTATTGACAGCACTTGCAGAGAGGTGGCATAGCGATACCAACACCTTTCATTTACCGACCGGCGAGATTACAGTGACTCCCGAGGATGTATATCGCATCCTACGGATCCCAGTGATGGGAGAGGTAGTTGTGTTTGACAGACGAGAGGCTGGAGGTACTCTTGCTTTGAGACGGATATTCAGAGATGATCAGATAGCTGGGTACTACATCCCATGGAGTGAGATTACAGATTCCTACCCACCACTACCAGCTGTGCTTGCAGGTTTCATTGGAGGTGTGTTGTGCCCCGACCATAGGTCGAAGGGGTTCGCGATCGGATGGGGTCGTGTCTTAGAGAGCATGGTGATGCAGGGCACACGATATGCATGGGGTACCTGTATGCTAGCCCACCTATATGACGAGTTACATCACATTGTCTATGGTAGAGGCCGGAGTTTTGCGGTTGGATGCTCATTATTACAGATATGGGCATGGGAGCATTTTGCAGTGTTACGTCCATTGACTCGAGGAGATCGTCCACCTGGTCGACCATATAGATGGAGATATTCACATATTATTGCTCAGCCTAGACTGGGCAAGCTAGTGTATTGGCAGCGGCTATTGGATAGTTTGGATACAGTATGCTGGAGGCCATATTTGGATTGTGAGCCATGGCCAGAGGATGCGAGGGAGATGCCTTTTGTATGCACTTCCAGATTTTTGATTGGACGGACCACATGGATTTTGGAGAGATTTCTTGCTGGACGTGTATTGCGACAGTTTGGTCGGACTCAGGGTATGCCTGTTGGTTCAGCTATTTATGCACGGCGACAGGCAGAGCTTGCAGTGTGGGGCCCACGGATCTCTTATGATGCAGCTGTTGCAGAGTTTATCAGTTTAGGTGCACAGATGTGGGACTACCAGGTGGATGTTCTGGATGCAGGGGCGACACATGAGTATGTTCAGTATGTTCTACAGCATCCTCCTCCACGCATGTTTGATCCTGATGAGGCCGTTGCTCCTGTCATTGGACAGAGACGTCGACAGAGATTCAGAGTCAGGTGATGATGATTCAGAGGAAGTGAGGACGAGGAGGGTAGCGGAGATGATGACTCGGATGGAGATGATGGTGGTGATGGTAGGGGTGGCAGGTGAGACGGAGAGATGGCAGGAGAGGTGGCAGAGGAGGTAGTGCAGGCAGAGGAGGTAGTGTAGGTGGACCACGGATGAGGCATACTGACCCATCTCCGTCTGGATCCGCAGTAGCGAGTCAGATATCCTCTCTGCAGAGCACAGTACAGAGCTTGGGCTCATATCACAGGCAAGGCCTTGATTTCACAGTTGCAGGGTCAGGTGACTTCGATCACTGCCGAGAGAGATGCGGCTAGACAGCGGGGTGAGCAGGCCATTGCCTTAGCAGATAGCCTACAGAGAGTGGCAGGTAGCACTTTGCCAGGTGATATGATGAGAGAGGTTACGAGGGCTACTCGAGAGGCAGAGTTTTATCGCACCAGATATCATGATGCAGTCCCAGCTGAGCAGAGAGATAGCTATACTCAGTCACGATCTACTCATGGTCGCTCTCGTACTACCAGCAGGGGTGTGACACAGCCATTACCTCCTAGAGGGCCACCGGGGTCAGGCGGAGCAGGTCCATCAGGGGCAGGTGGTACAGGTCCTAGGCCAGCTCCATCACAGGATAGCTCGGCCTAGTGCATTGTATATGATGATATTCTGTTGAGACATTTTGTATACACCGTGAGATGATCACATTTTTGATGATATTATATCATTTGTAATTTGACATCCTTGTACATTTTGACATTCATTTTTGAGATATGCAGAGATGATTCTACATGATATATATATATGATGTGTACTATATATGATGATTTCATGATGGTATGAGATAAATGAATGTATGATGTTTATGATAGATGAATGAATGTATGATGTTTATGATAAATGATGCAATAATTTATGAAATGATGTTTATGATAAATGAATGAATGTATGATGTTTATGATAGATGATGCAATAATTTATGAAATGATGTTTATGATAAATGAATGAATGTATGATGTTTATGATAGATGATGCAATAATTTATGAAATGATGTTTATGAAAAATGAATGAATGTATGATGTTTTGTGAATGTCAAAATATACTCAGTCATATTTGAGAAGATATAGATCTTTGATTCTTTGCCAGCTTTTGGGAATCTATAAATTCAAAATGCAAATTCTAACATGAATGCAATCTATACTAACCATGCAGGACATTCGTACAATATTGCCATTTGGAGAGCTTATACATGCTTTTTGTATCATCATAGAGCTTTGAAATGTTGAAAGTTAATACAAGCATCAAAGGGTATGTTAGCACCAGTGATGACCTGAGTATTGCTTTCATGATTTTTAATATAGCAAGTTAATACAAGCATCTAGGTATAATTGAACCGAGATGACCTGAGTATTGCTTGCATAAACAGACAAGAGTTAACCCTTTTCCCATGCAAATTCCGAAATGTCATCCATGATCTATAGTAGAGCATGTCTCGCGACCAAATTGCATAGTACTAATGATTTCCTCACAAACAGAAGACAAAGAAAAATCATACTCCTTCCTTGCTTTTCTAGTTCAGTACATCATCGAATTACTCCAGAGATATGATAGAAAATCAAACAACCATTCAAATCCTGTTTAAGGCATTTCAAACATTTATTCAGATTAAGATCATCCAATTTGGTTACCATTATTGATATTCTGCATGTCGATAGTTTGTTTGGATCATTTTGTTTAGATTTCGATTGACATGAATATGTTTGTGATTTGAGTTGATTTGACGAGGTTGTGTTTTGTCAAACTGTTATTTGCCTGCTTGAGATATTTGGAAAGCTCGTTACCCCTCTATTGTATTTTTCTGCGTTTTGCCCCCAATGTAAACACAACCTAAAGATAAAAGATATGTACAAATTTCATCAAGCCATGATGAAACCTAAAGATTCCCACTACATGGTATGGATAATGAAAGATATTTACAGATGATAGACGTGGATGAATGATGCCTAAAGTGAAAATAAGACATAAACTAATAAATGGAGGAGCTCATTTCGATCACAAGTAGCGCTTGTTTGCCAAGTTTTCACCACTTGTTTTTATTGCACTTTTTCAAGATTTTTCTGATGATTTTTTTTGATTTTTTCAGGACTTTTTATGATTTTTTTGATTTTTTCAGGACTTTTTATGATTTTTTTTTATTTTTTCAGGACTTTTAGACATAAAACTTCTTAAGGTGAATACTATTGGTTGGCTCTTCAAACAGGTCCCCCTCTGATGTGGATAATTGATATGCTCCAGAACCATATGCTGCTATAATAACAAATGGACCAAGCCAATTAGGTTCAAATTTGCCTTTCTTTTCTCTATCTTGCTGATTACGTGGATTTTCCTTCAAAACTAAGTCACCCACTTGAAATGCCCGTGGTTTAACTCTGTGGTTATAACTACGAGACATGACTTGTTGATAACCTTTCAAGTGATCAGCTGCATGTTGGCGTCTTTCATCTAACAGTTCGAGTTCTTGAAGGCGAGAAACTCGGTAGTCTTCATCACTTATCAATCCCTTAAGTGAAACCCTAAGCGAAGGTATTTCAACTTCCAATGGTAAGATTGCTTCTGCTCCATAGACTAAAGCATATGGTGTAGCTCCTGTTGGTGTGCGAATACTAGTTCTATATGCCCACAAAGCTGGGTTGAGTTGAACATGCCAATCACGTCCAGCATCATTTACTGTCTTCTTTAATATCTTTAAAATGGTCTTGTTAGAAGCTTCTGCTTGACCATTACCTTGTGGATAATAAGGTGTGGAGTACTTGTGTTGGATATGAAATCTTTCACAAAGTTCATCAACATCCTGATTCTTAAAAGGTCTTCCATTATCAGTAACAATAGAATTAGGAATTCCATATCTACAAATAATGTAATTCAGGATAAATGAAGATATCTGTTTACCAGTCACTGTTGTTAGAGGAACAACTTCAATCCATTTTGTAAAATACTCAGTAGCTGTGATGATAAACTTATGACCATTTGACGATGAAGGATGTATTTTACCAACAAGATCCAATCCCCACTGAGAAAAAGGCCATGTTGAAATAAAAGGCTGCAATTCCTGTGCAGGTGCATGAATAAGATTCCCATGAATCTGGCATTTAGAACATTTCTTAACAAAAGTAAAAGAATCTTGCTCCATTGTAGGCCAATAGTATCCCATTCTGACAAGTTTCTTTGCTAAGGTCAAACCACTTGAATGAGTTCCACAAATACCACTGTGAACCTCTTGTAAGGCTTTTTCAGATTCGTCACTTTCAAGACATCTAAGGAGTGCACCATCAAGACCACGTCTATAAAGGATATTGGCAATTAAAGTATAACGGGATGATTGACGAATAAAATTCCGTTTTTGGTTTCGTGATAAATCTAAAGGCAAGATGTTATCTTTCAAATAGGTATATGTTTTTCCATATAAGGGTGAATCTGAACCAGTCAAATGACATATAACTTGGTTTTCAGGATTATCATATGCAGGAGAAAACAATTGTTCCACCAAGAATTCATACTTGGTTTGATCTTCTGATATTTGTAATAAAGAAGCAATGGTAGCCATTGCATCTGCAGCTTTATTGTCAATTCTTGATATTTGTGAAAACTTAATTGACACAAAATATTTCTTATAATCATCCACCATGTGTTTGTATGGTAGCAACTTATCATCTTTGGTTTGATAATCATCATTGATTTGATTAATGATAAGTTGTGAATCACCATAAACTTCCAGCTCTGTAATCTGCCATTCCAAAGCTATCTTTAATCCTATGAGTAATGCCTCATATTCTACTATGTTATTTGTGCAAGGAAACATCAACCGATATGATCTTGAGATGGTATGTCCCTCAGGTGTAACAAAAAGAATCCCTGCCCCCGAGCCATATTGTGTATATGATCCATCAAAGTATAATGCCCACGGTCTCTGAATTGTTGCTGTAAAGACATCTGCATCAGGAAACTCAATATGTATTGGATTATCTTCTTGTAAAGGAGCTTCAGCTAACTGATCTGCAATGACCTGTCCTTTAATCGCTTTTCGATCTATATAGTGAATATCAAACTCACTTAAGATCATTACCCATTTTGCAAGTCTTCCTGTTAAAGTGGCTCTGCTTAATAGGTATTTCAATGGATCTATCTTTGTTATCAGCTTAACTGTATGAGTCAACATATAATGTCGCCACTTTTGAGAAGCAAACACTACTGCAAGACAAGCTTTTTCAATGAAACTGTAGTTTAACTCATGTCTTGTTAAGGTTCTGCTGATATAATATATAGCCCTTTCTTTACCTGTAGAGTCTTCTTGTGCTAGCAATGCACCCAAAGATACTTCTGTTGCTGAAATATAGAGTATAAGCGGCTCTCCTGGAATAGGCGGAATTAGAACTGGTGGATGTGTAAGATATTGCTTGATCTGATTGAATGCTGCTTCACATTTGTCATCCCATTTAAATGGAACATTTTTATGCAATAAATGTGTGAATGGCAAGCTTTTGTCTGCCAGTTGAGCTATAAACCTTCTGATGGACTGTAATCTTCCTTGCAAGGATCTTAATTGACTGATATTTCGTGGTGGAGGCATGTCCATTATAGCTTGTACCTTTTCTGGATCAACTTCTATACCCTTTTCTGAAACAATGTACCCTAGGAGTTTTCCAGATGTAACACCGAAGACACACTTCTTTGGATTCAGTCGAACATTGAATTTTTCCATTCTGACAAAGATTTTTGACAAGATTTCTAGGTGTTCATCTCGTGTATGAGATTTAGCAAGTAAATCGTCAACATAATCTTCCATGAATGTATGCATCATATCATGAAAAATAGTTGTCATTGCTCTTTGATAAGTAGCTCCAGCATTCTTTAACCCGAATGGCATGACATTCCAGCAATAAGTACCCCAAGGACATGTGAACGCTGTTTTATCTTGATCTTCTGGTGCAATTTTTATCTGGTTGTATCCTGAGAATCCATCCATTAATGAATACATTGCATGTCCAGCAGTTAAGTCAACAATCAAATCTATGTTAGGTAAAGGAAAATCATCTTTAGGGCATGCTTTATTTAAATCCCTGAAATCTGTACAAACTCTGATCCTTCCATCTGGCTTTGAAACAGGTACAATGTTTGAAATCCATTCTGCATAGTCAATAGTTCGAATGAATCCAACATCTAAAAGCTTCTTTAATTCTTCCTTGACCAATAATGCAACATGTGGATGCATTTTTCTGAGCTTTTGCTTTACAGGTTTTATCCCAGGTTAATAGATAAATGATGCATTATCAGATTAGGATCTAACCCTGGCATATCAGCATATGACCAAGCAAAGTTAATTTGATTATCCTTCAAGAATTGCATGAATTTCTGGACTTCTTCAACTGTTAATGATGCTGCAATTTGCAAAACTTTTGGCTGCTCTGTGTACTTATGTTGATTGATTCTGTTGGTTCAATCAAAATAGAAGATCTTTCATGATAATACTTGGGAAGAGTGTCAAGTTTCTCATCCTTCAATGCCTCAGAAAGGTTTTCACTGTCAGATTCGCTCTTTATTTTTCTTTTGTTTTGATCTATCACTGCCTTTTTTCGGTTTTCACCAATAGATCCATCTTTTATTTCATTTATTTTGCAGCTAAGAGACTTGACACTCTCCTTGTCAAAATCATGAGTATAAGATTCTTGAATGAAACAATTGTTTTCTTCATTTGAGGAACAAAGGAAAGTTATAACATCTTCATCATTACTGAATGTAGGAATATGGATAGGTGCGTCAATGTCCCAATCTATAAGTTCTGGATAAACTAAAGGCATAGGATCATTAGGTTGGGTAAGGTCTTGAATTGTCAAAGTCATAATGTGGTTGTCATCCTCATGGTAGACAAGGTCTATGATGGTATTCTCCTGTTGATTATCCATCTCGTTAGAATCTGATTCTTCCTCACTTGAGTCATGATCGCTTTGTAAAACATAATCGAGTGAAGGTCTTGACCCTTCTCCTTGTATAAGAACAGGTGCATATTTGTGTATAATATCAACTTGTTTATCCTTCCAGAATTCATCCTTATAAATGGTGTCCCATTCATATTCATTAGAATCAGTATCTGAACTATTTTGCAATTGGAAAACTGATTCATGAGATTTATCTGACACAGATTCTCCTTTATGAACTAATGATGTCTGCTGTGAAGTGAGTTCTTCTTTATCTTTACCATATCCAAGTCCTGTTTTATCACTTGAATGCTTTGAAATAGGCTGAATTGGTTCCACAATTCCTTCTCTTCGTTTCCCTATAGGACCATTTCCTTCATAACCCATCTTTTGCATGATAGCGTACCCTTTACCATATTGTTCTTTAGGTAACTTAATGTGCAAGAGAGATTCATCTTCATCTTTGTATAGCCAATTTAGAATGTCCCTATCTTCAGCTTCTTCTTCAGTGGTATTAGCTCTAATGAATTTTCCATCAAACTTTGTGATTGGCACGGAAGTTTGAGATGTAGAAGCAGTTGCAGTCTTTTGATTTGATAAAGTTGGTAATCCATGTGATCTTGGAGAAGGAGGTAAAGTAGAAAGAGATAGTGAATATTCACCTATCCCTTTGTCTTTAAATTTCAGCTTAGTATCAAGATTCTTTGTTAATTCTTGCAATTGGACTTGTAGATTGGAAGAAGAAACAACAAGAGCTTCTCTATTGTGTGGCACAAAGACATCTTGACTCACCCTAAGATTAGAACAAGTTTGGGTACTATTGTAATCAGCTTGTATAGTTATTTCTTGTCCATCATATGGAAACTTGATACATTGATGATATGTTGATGGTACGGCCTGCATATCATGGATCCACGGACGACCCAAAAGTATGTTATAAGACAGATCTCGATCTAGAACCTGACAAAAAGTATTCTTCACAACAGGTCCCACTCTGATAGGTAGCAATATTAATCCCTTAGAAGCTCTTTCTTCATCATCATATGCCTTAATAGTTATCTTCCTTCGTGAATCAATTTCATTTTCTGAAATTCCTAAGGCATTTATTAATTTTAAGGTACAAATATTCAAACCGGCTCCTCCATCTATTAAGACACGTCTAATTCGATGTTTATGGATCATGACTTCAAGATATAACGAGGAATTATGTGGATGTGTCATAGAAGCATCATCTTTATCGGAAAATGAAAGACAAGTGGGGGAAGACAAATGTCCTACCATGGCTTGAAATCTATTTGCATCTAGATCAGTATCAACAGTTGTGTTCACAAGCGCTTCTTCTAAAATATTTTTGTGTATGGGGGATATTTTAAGAAGTTCAAGAATAGAAATTTGAGCTGATGTTTTTCTCAATTGATCAACCAGATTATACTGAGTTGGAGAAGAAATAGTTGTTTTAGACGAACTTCCTTTTAAAACAACCTTTGCTTGACCTCTTGTTGTTACATTAACCTGTTGATATTCTTGTTTTCCTTTGATTTTGATAACATTAATCCGATTATCATCTGTATAAATATGACGGATTATATTGTCTTCAACATTATGTATGCTTTTGGCTTTGGTATCCGATGTTTCCCCCTTTTGGTAGTTTGGCAAAGGATCTTTGAATGCTTGATGATCATCATTGGTATGATGTCCCTCAATTGTAATAGTACCATTGTCAATTAAATCTTGTACTAGATTTTTCAAAGCTTGACAATTGTTTGTCCTATGGCCTTTACATTGATGATAATTGCAATAATACAAGTCATTCCATGATGTTGGTTTAACTCGTGGCTCATAATCTCTTTGTGGTGGTAAAGTGATAACCTTATTATCAAGAAGTTCCTTGAGAGCAGATTCAAGAGATTGACCCAAAGCAGTAAAAGTCCGTCGATTTGAAAAGAATGAAGGTCTAGACGGATTTGATATTTGGGTATTGCCAAGATTATTATTGAAATTACCACGATTTTGATTGGTATTTTGATTGGTCATGTTCTCTTGCGTGGAAATTTGTCCTTGTTGATTATTGTTTCCTTGTTGAATTGTATTTCCTTGTGAATTGTTTCTTGGAGTACTTGATAAATTGAAAACGGATGGTCTTGTTCGTAAATTATTTGCATCCACTATACCATCATTAACAACATTTTTGTTTCTATTCCAAAACCTTGTTTTATCGTTGTTTTGATTTGATGTACTTGGATTATCAAGTTTTATCACTCCCCTTTTAACCAAGGCCCCTTCAATAGTGATTGCATTTTCAATCAGTTTTTCAAAGTTATGAGGACAATGAAGGTTAAGCCTATAGCTTAATTCTGGATCAAGGCTATTGATAAAAATATCCATCTTTTCCTTTTCAGGAATAGGACGAGAATATCGTGCAAATAACCTTCTCCATCTTTGTAAAAATGTAGTAAAGGGTTCTCCTACCTTTTGTTTCACTTTACAAAGATCAAGCATTGTTATTTGATGTTGAATATTGTAGGCGTATTGTGAGATAAATTGATTTATCAACTCCTCAAAAGTTTTGATAGGTGGAGTGATTTTTGAAAGCCACTCCATGGATTGTACACCTAGACTTCGTGGAAATAATCGCATCAAGTAAGTATCATCATAGGCAAATTCAAGACTCATGTTTCGGAAATCCCTAACATGGTCTATGGGATCGGTTTTTCCATTATACCTATCATACTTAGGAATTTCACAATGTTTTGGAAATGGGATCATTTGAAGACTCCTATCAAATGGATAAGGAGATATGTCTTCCAAAACATATTTCTTTGTTGTACCTCCTTGCATTTCCTTTATTTGCCCTTGTAATTCTTTGATCTGTTGATTAAGAGCACTAAAGTCATTAGGAGGATTTTCAGGATTTTGTTTAATCCCCTCTATGTCAAAGGTGTGAGGCAACTTAGCTCCTTGATTAGCTAATGTAAGGAAGTATTTTTCTTTGTTACGTTCTAGGATTCTCTCCATAAGAGTATGGAATTGAGGATCTTGTTCTGCTTCTTGAAGCTTTTCTTCCGTTATCTCATCAATATTAAATGTTTCCTCTTCTTTTTCATTTCGATCACCCATTTTACTAGTTGTAGTTTCTCCTTCGTCTTTTTCCATTTGTTTTTGAGATCTCGTGAAGACAGGCATAGATTTGTATCAAGATTTTACTCGCTTTTGATCAAAAGAGTGAAATAGTGCAATTGATGTGGTATGTATGAAGGTCAAGATAGAATGAAAATTCTATGATTTACACGAAATTTTCTAATCTTGTAACTTGTGTTGTTCCCTAAGTGAAAGGATGAAAATCCTGTTGGTGGGAATATAAGTAAAAGATCTAGAAAAGGATGGTTGTTGCACTTTATGAAGTTTTGATCATGGCTTTGTAAAAAGATGGATTTAATGATAGATGCCTAATGTTTTCTAAGTTCTCTATTGTAAGATTTGATTTGGACGAGTAGAGTATTCGATTGCTGGTTGGGGAATATAACTAAAACGGATGCGTTGACTATGGTTATGCCTTTGAGAAAGGGCTCTTCTTTGAAAATAAGCTTGTGAATACAAAGGCTCTATGGCATAATCATCTGAAAGACCTCTAACACAATCATGATACCTATGAAGGAAAGTTCTATATTTAAGTAAAACTTTTCGACTTTGATATAAGAATTTTTGTTTCTTCAATAATTTCTTGTGGTTGAGAGGTTTCTTTGGCTTCTTAATCCTTTTGGAAACGGATTTCTTTACAAACTTTGTAGATTTCCAATCTCGTAACATGAGATTGATCAATATGATAATGAGTGTTTTGGATGATCTTTATCTAAATTAATGTAGTGAAAACACATCAAACAAGTTAAAAACAGTTGTTTTTTAAAGTCCTATGCTAAACATCAAGTGTGTAACCAAAATGTTTTTCAAAAATTGTTTTAACAGGTTTTACACATGACAAGCACTTCAAACAGACTCACTCTTAGTTCTCAAGTAGGTCATCATAGCAATCAACAGCCCACATCTTAAAACTGCGTCGACTCACACAGCCGTGTCACCCCCGAAAGGGCGCCCGTGTTTTTGTCTTTTCCAGGTGCGTACTCAGAGTGACGGAAGTGGATACCGGATCCCCTGAGCAAACAATCCTTGGCAGTTATATGGTGAGTATCTTGGGGGTAGATTCTTCCCTCCCCTGCACTGTAATTGAAATGATGTTTGGATACTGACTCGGTTAGTTACTACACTAGGTTCGTAGTAAGGATTTCCGTTCGGTGCGGCAAATGATAAACTCCCTCGAGAGACCTCCCTACCTTTAGAACAAAGGCTTTGGGGATGGTTATCATGCACACTACCGTCAAAAGAGGGTTTCCCCAATTTTGCTTTAAATTTTATAGTGGGGTGGAATAGCCTGGCTTTGGCTTGAACCCACTTGAGTCGTTCCTCTTGGGTGAGTACTTTTTCCCACAAGAGCAGGCTCTCTACAAGGTTGTAATAAAACTTAAAGATGCATAAAAAGGAATAAGTGAGTTTGGCATTTTGATCACCCAGTTAAGGGGAGAGCATAGGCCTATCACTTGAGAACAAAGCAAACACTAGATTCAATTTTAAGCACCAAACTGAAATTTTCTAAACTAAGTGAAGATTTTGCTTCACATAAACAGAAAATTCATTTTAAGCTAAAATTGAAAAATGATGTGTCTATCCTAGGATTGGTTCATTTTTCTTTAAATGGCTACCCTAGGATTGCTTCGTTTTATCCTTTAGATGACTACCCTAGGATTGGTTAATTTTATCCTTAGATTATTAACTGTCCGCGGCTGCGTCGGAATCAGTTAAAACTAAACTACGAGTACAGATTACAGATTACAGTGTTTTAAAAATTTGCGCTGTAAGAAATATTATGGGCGCTGAAATAAACATTACGGGCGCTGAAAGATTTATCACGGGCGCTAAAACAGAGTTTAAGGGCGCTAAAACAGACTTTATGGGCGCTGAAGGATTTTACGGGCGCTAAACAGATTTCACGAGCGCTGAAGGATTAGTCACGGGCGCTGAAATTTTAATCACGGGCGCTGAAAAATACTTCAAGGGCGCTGAAACAGACTTTATGGGCGCTGAAGGATAAGTCACGGGCACTGAAAGATTAGTCACGGGCGCTAAACTGGAAGTGTTTTTCCGAAAACGTGTCGTCTGCGCTATTCCGCTGTTTTTCCTGTAACCTGTCAAAAAAAACTATAAACAAAACATTAAAAAGGGGGCAAATGCCCCACGGTGGGTGCCAAAAATGTGTATATGCTTAATTGTAATGTAAATGAAAACATAAAAACACTAAATGAAACATTAATCTAAAGAAATTGAAAACAAATTAACAAACAAAATCTTCAGAACCGTCCCATTTTCCTCTATCTACAGTGATTCTTTTGAAGCTTTTGCTCTCAGATTGTGTAAGCTAGGCTTCCTTCAAATGACAACTTGTAGAACGAGTATGCAAATGAGAATGCTTTACTATTCTATATGCTGGTAGAAATGAAATTGATGATACGGATATAGACAGGGGCTGTGAATTATGCACAGGGGCTGTGAATGGGAGATATCATGATTCTATTGCTACTATGCTTATGATTCTATGCTATTGCTATGAAAGTACTCTATGAATGCTATGGAAGCTATGCAATTTGCCTATAATTTACTTGCTTAAAATTCTTATATGATTTGGAGCTCCCGGCAGCTGTATTTATAGATTTTTGCAGGCTTCATCCCGGCTGGCAAGAATCTACAGCTGTGAATTGTCTGGTATGTTTGAATGGTGAGAGATTGAGAAGTTGAGAAGAAAAGGGAGGAGGTTGAGAGGTTGGAGAGAAGAATGGAAGCTTGTCTTCAACCCACGGGAACAAGCCTGCACAGGAACAGAGAAATTTAATTTTCTGTTTTGGCAGTTTGTTTCCCGGGAGTTGAAGATAAATCCCAAATTAAATAAATATTTAAATTTATTTAATTTCTTTATTGCTTTTTGATATTTGATTTTTGATTTTTTTGAAAACTATAGAAGAATTAATTAAATATTTTGGTAATATTTAATCATGAATGACTTTAGAAGATTTTTGAAATATTTAGAAGAATTTAATTAAATATTTTCGGAAATATTTAATTATGAATAGATTTTTGAATTGATTTAGAGGAATTTTGAAATGATTTAAAAATGAATATTAGATTAGAAGAAATAATCAAATATTTTAGAATATTTAATTATAAATGATATTTAGAAGAATTATAATATTTTAATCTTTATTTGAATAAAATATTCAAACTAAGATTATATGATAATTAATATAAATAAATTGTAACATTTATTTAATTAATTAAGAAATGAATATGAAAAGGTGATTAACTATTTAATCGAAATGAAATCATGAACAATATAAATAAATTATTTAAATTTATTTATACGTAGATAGAATCAAAAGATTTTAATTAAATATTAAAAATATTTAATTAATTACCAGACAATGTGATATGACCATTTTTAAGTGTATACAGTTCCAAATGATAGGCTCGTCCCTTGGAAATATGATGAAAGTTGGGATAATGATGTAAGGGTCCTAGCTTGTGCCAAATATTTAGAGGATGATTCCTTTGTAACATCTAAGGAATTTAGAGAATACATTGTTGAGCTCAAAGGTTAGGAATTGCATGATAGGATACAAAAGGCTCAAGAGGGAATGGATCCTTCACAACAAAAAGAAGTCAGGAAGAAGACTGAAGAAGAGACTATTCAATAAATTGAGCAAATGAATCTTATGGAAGCTAGAAGATTGGTTAAGGACGGTGGGATGTTAGTAATGCTAGGGTGGAACTTATCATCAATAATTTCTCTAGATGCAATCAGGAATGACCCAAATGCTATGGTGGCTGAGGAGACTTTTGATGATAAAAAATTTTGTTCAGGGTTTATCCCTAGTTTACATGCATTAGCTATTTGGTCATTAACACCAGATTCAGGGCAATGTAAAATTAGCAAGACAATGACTGGCCTCTTAGGATATTTGCTATAGGAAGAGCTTCAAAAATGATAGTTCCACAGGCTACAAGGTTAACAATGCACATGACCATCTTGAGCATTGACACTTCAGAAATCTCTATGGCTAGATATATGAAATTGTTGGAGAAGTGGTAATAAGCAGGATCATCATGGAAAAAATAGGCCCTTAAGTGGCGAGAAATTCAGAAAAATCAGAGTTAGGCAACTTGACGTAAAAATTTGAATAATTTGAATAAGTTATCTATATTATTTCAAAAATGTGTAAGCATATAATTTGTAGCAAATTGAATGTAGTTTCTAAACTGCTAGGTTTTTTTTTTTTTTTTTAAATCTATTTGGTGAAAATTTGAAATTTCAATGTAGTAGAACTTACATTTCAGGGAAAAAATAAGAAGTAGGTGTTTGTCTAACACCCTAACCACATTAAGATGATAATAATTTTTATAAAATTTTAGATATAAGTAGAGGATTCATGTCCCGATGTGATCAATTTTTTTTTGTATTTTTTTTCCAAGTAAATAATTAATTATGAATTTTTTCTTACAATTTTTAAAAAATATAAAAAAACTCGTATGTCTGACCACCTTAACTTGTTAAAAAATTCATGAAATTCAATTTTTTAACTTTTAATCCTATAGTATGTGAAGCATAGAATGTGATGCATGTTTCAGATTCAAAAAATGTGATACTGTTTGAAAGCTATAGATTTTTTTCAACCAGCCTATCAATCTTGACTTTAGTTATAATTCAAATAGAAAATGAATAATCATTATTTATTAAATTCAAACTAAAGCATAATTTATATTGGTGGAAAGCTCAAAATATCCTTTAAAAACCATTTTCCTTTCATCAATTTTAGGTAAAAAAGAAGTCATCAACCACATACCCATCATATTGCCACTTTTTGGTCCATCATGATCCTGCATATACCTAAGCACAACAAAATTGTTGAGGAATATAATAAATTAAAAGCTACTATGGTCAAGGTAAGTCAGAGGAACTTGCCTACTTCCCCATCCACAACTTCACCGTAGGATAAGGATACCTTAAAATTGACGATTAAAGCAATGAAGGGTGAGCTCCAAGTAGTTATGTCTGAGAAGAATAATCTCTAGGAGAACATGAACAAGATTACAAAGGATGTGGTTGAAGAAATTCTAGGCCACAGATTGACCAGAGCATCCCTTAAAGAAGAAGCAACATGGTCAAATTATAAAGAAATACATGAGGCATTTGAAAGGTTCCAACATGTTTGAGAGGTTTTCTAGAACACTTGGAATAAATGGAGCAGTAGATTGAATAGTTTAAGGGAGATTCAAGAAAACTCAAAGGAAGACCCTGAGGCCCCAACAAATTTTCCAGACATAATAAGAGGAATTGAAATGATTGGTGAAGTTGAAGGTTCCATGAAATAATTGGTGGGCAGATGTAAGGTAAAATCAAGGCCTTCAGGGATATGGAGGAATGTGGTATGCCTAAAATTCTTAATGAAGATGGAACACTCAAAGAGTATGAACAATGGAGGGATTTCTTTAGGCATCAAATTGGCATAGGTCAAAAGATAATGTATATTGATGATAAGTTGGACTTAACTGTGCTAAATGGTATAATTGATAGATTCATCACGATTTAGATTGACATGGAAACCTTTTTGAAAGAATTCAGAGTAGTAAATGATGCAAGATACAATGCATACAACACAAAGGTGTAGAAATTATTGGATACCAATTGGCCCATAGAGGATAAATACAAGGAGTGGCTTGATAAATATGTTGAATAAGCCATTGAGATGGTGAGATGGATATAGAGCATGGTCTAGTATAGTACAGGTATGGCCTTTGAAATAACAATTTTAAAAATCTATATCTTTTCAAATTTGAAAGTGCACGTGGTAATCCAACCAATTCTCACTCTTTGCTTTATGCTTCTTTTTCTTTCATGTTTCATACTTTTTGATGAGTAAGGTGATGGTGTGGATGAGAATACGAGTTCAATAAAGCTTCTACAAGGTTTTTGTATTTTTGTATTTCCCCCCATTTCTTCAAATGCAAATATAACTACCTGTGGATTGAAATGAAATGAAATACTTTTGAAATACAAATTGAAATGTAATGTGACTGACCAATAGCCTAATGTTTATTTGCTCCCTTAATCTTATAAAATGGAATTCAAGGCTATTGTGAGGGGTATTTGAAAATTTTGGTTGATCTTAGGTTGTTTTAACAAATATCTAGATAAAGTGTAATAAGCATATGATGGATATAGAATTGCTCATTGAGTCTTAGGTTATGATTTTGTATTCATAATCAGCTTAAACATTTTACAATAAATTGTAGCATTTGAAAATTGATAATGGAAAATTACATGCATATTATCTCATGTGGATTTGTTCATGAATCAACAATGAAATGATCAAGGATTATTTTACTGGTGTCCAATAACGTGGTTGGATATGCGTTTTCATTTTTGTTTCAATTCAAGTAGTTGATTTAAATGCTTAAGTAAAGTCACTGTTTTGTGTTTTAATTCATAGAATCTTTAAGTACTTTCTTTGTGGAAGGTTTGAGTTATGAATTTTTAATGCAAATCCATAACAGTCTATAGATGTCAAGTGCCTTTATTGTTGTATTATAGTATGTTGTGAATTCGACCCTGTCACCCTAGGATAATACACTATTCTATATTTTAAGTGAATTTCAAATGTATCTGGTTAGCTGGATCACATCAAAGAACAATTCATTTAATTAAAATCATACTCAAAATGATGATGGATGTTGCAGTTCTTATTTGAGTTTCTTATTCTTTGCTCCAAGTTATAAAGGTGTAAAGGATTTTCTAATTCTTTGCAAATTGTCACTTGTCAAGTCATAGAGATGAGAATGTTTCTACTTAATATGCAATGTACACCAAAATCTTACAAAGGAATGTTATAAGTGCATTGTTGGATCACCCTCTCGGGTCTTGCAAAACCCAAAGTGCAGGAGGAAAGATTAATTTCTTTCTCTTGTTCATTGGCCAACCCCTTTTAGGTTGCTTATAATTGGAATTGGAGAATCCATAGGCTTCCTTGAAGATCTGGTTGATATTTAAAAGAGCCAATAGAATGGCGACTATGGTGGGGACCTTTCCAAAATTTAATGTCTCTAGTGAAAATCTAGTATAGTTAGAGTCAAGTTTTTTGTTATTCTTCATTGGAAGAATTGTTAGTTCAAACATTAAAGATACATATGTCATATTCAATTTATGCGTCAAATTTTGGTCAATTATTTCATAGTGTGTCGAGTTATGTTTAGAATTTTCTATGAGGTCATAAATAACAAGTCAAGATATAATAAATTTTTATTTCAAAGCATTGTGGGTGGTGACTTTGAAATTTCTAATACCAATACAACAACAATCTCTCAAAGGGAACCTAAGGAGAAGGATTTAGACACAACAATTGACACCATGTGGAAAACTAGAAGTTATGCAAAGAAACATCCTGAGCAGCAGTTAGAACCTGAACCTACAAAGGATAAACAACCTCTATGTAAGAAGAAAACTATTGAATTGGGTAAGTCTATCGAATCTCTTGTTGGAGCATCTCCTACATTCAATAATGAGGTAAATAGTGTAAATGCTAGTGAGAATTTAAATCAAGGTGAAATATCTAAGGAAGGTCAGGAAAGTTTTCTAGTTGAACAAGTGTTTGATAATGAGCTTGATATTTCTAGAGAGGAAGCTAGGTGGGAATTTTGTAGTAGAAGTAAGGAGTTCCTACAACCACTGACACCAGGTGTTGGATCTATTTTTCATGGAGGAAACTTTAACCCAATGGGAGAGCTCCCTAATCTAGAAGCACTTGTTCTCCTTGAGGAAGATCCAATTGATCAAACCTTTCATACCCTAACACCAAGTGAGTATGGAGACTTCCTAGAAGATGAAGAAGATATTGAAAAGGATATGGAAGCCCTAGAGGAGGAATAAAATTGGCTTGCTGAGCAAGAGGAAAAGAAGAGGCTAAAGGCATTGAAGAAAAAGGAGGATAGGATTAGAGCTAAGCAACTTGAGAGGGATGCTAGAAGACAAAGTTGAGAAAATGAGAGAGGATGCTGCTAAGCGTAAATATTTTGAAGAGAATGCTTCTAAAATAGCAGCCCAAATCACCCCTAAAATTCCTAAGGTAACAGTTCAAATGGGAACTTTTGTTGCTAGTACATATACAACAATTGTTACAACTACCAAAATAACTGATCCTCCCAAGAAAACATCATTTGTAGACCATGGGAAGAAACCAATGGATTATACCCAAAAGAATACTTTCAATACATTCATTACCAATACTAATAAAAATTCCCACACCTCATCTTCCAAAACTCCTATAAATAACCCCAAACCTGATCCCATTCCATCTGCTACAACCCCAAATCCTGAACTTATGAAATTGAAGTTGCTAAATGAAAAGTTTCAAGAATATTTAAAGAAGACTAAAATTGAAGTGGCCAATGTAGAAATGGCCAAGAAGATTTCCTTCCTTAAAATGTCTATACCAACTCCAGAACCTTCAAGTTTTGGGAAAAATGATATTGGATCTCATAAGAATAAATTAGGAGAGCATACTCCTAGTGGAGGTGGAGGAGGTAACAAGAATAGTATTTCTTATTCTGAGGATGATGAAGAAGATAAGAACAATGGTGGAAATAATGGAAGTGGAAAAGGTACGAATGCAAATCAATTTGACAATAAAAAGGATGATGAAGAAAGGGATACTCATAGGGACAGACATCCTAGGAGGCCACCTCAAGTTGATAGGTATAGGCAATTGTGTTTTGAAAATATTCCAAGTTCCCCGAACCCTGTCCTAGATAATGCAAGAAAGCATCTCTCTAAATTTGTTGGTAACAATGCTTTTAGTGGTGAAGACCATGTGAAATCCTTCTAAAGCTTTGTGGAAGAATTTAAATTATGGGATGTTGATGTTGCCATGAAATACTTTACACAATCCCTAATTGAGGATGCAATAGATTGGTACAGGGGGTTAGAGGATGGAAGTATTGTTTCAAAGGAGTCTTTCTAAAGAGTTTTCAAAGAGCAGTATGGGGATCAGACTGGTCCAAGGTTCAGGTTGAATGATTTCAATAACGTCACAAAAGGACATAATGAGTTGGTCACTGAATTCATCACAAGATTTTAGAAATCTATGAATAGAGTCCCTGCGTATCTACAGCTTAATGTTGATGCATGTTTGGTGACTTATTGTAATTCTTATGACTATAAGATGTGTTATTTTCTCAGGGATAAGAATCTACAGAATCTGAGAGAGGCCTATAAGATGGCATACAACATTGAAAACAACAAGAGAGCCTCTAGTAAAATAGGAAGAAGGGAAGACCCCAAGGCTTCAAAAAACCTTAAAGCTCAAAATGATAAGGCTCATAAGAATGCAACTCCCAATGAGAAGCTAGATCAGGTTCTTAGTTTATTGCAAAAGGCAGCCAAGAATGACAAGGCACAATTCTAGAGAAATGAAAGGCCCCTAAGATTGCAAGACTATCCCTATCATACAAACTGGCATAATGGGAAACCGGTGAATAATAATTAGAAAAATGCCCAGGATACACCAGACCCTCTAAAAAAGCATTCCACCAATGTTACCAAAGAATTTTCTTGGTGTGGAGTTTGACAAATGCCCCATTTCTCACAGCAATGTGTTGTAGCAATGTCACTAGAAGAATCTCAGGATAATCAAGGACCTAATTCTTTGTAGGAACATGATGAAATGAAAAATGTACTCATGACTAATTTAGACCTTGGATTTCAAGAATACTCCTCAGATGATGAGCCTCACAGGAGTGATGTGGATGTTTAGAGGAAGGAGGTAAATTCTTACCATCAAATATTCTCAGATGAATAAGGTGAGAATGACTACACAGTCTATACTCTTGAATTAGATAATGTTTCTTTGAGGAAACCCTCAAATGAGGAGATTGAAAGCTATACAATTGCATTGGCTGCTAAGGAAAGGAGTGATTACCATTTAAGGAATAGAACTATGAGTGGTAATTAGGGCAGCCCATGTAGCTTGTTTGTTAAAGAAAACAATGCAGGAAACAAAGGAGCAAAAATTGAGAATAAGAAAGAAAAGACAAAACCAAAGGAAGAGATGAGAATTTGGGCCAAAAAGGGCAGTAAGGAAAAAATTTATGGTGAAGCTGTTCCTCAAGCTGAGAAGCCCAAAAATGTGAAATCCAATGCTAAAAAGGTAACTCCTATAGAATTTTCACTCCCCGAGTTACCAAATTATTCTACAATAGATATGTTTCAAGTATTGTCTCAAGTCAAAGTCAAAGTCCCATTCCTTGAAATTATGAGAATAGATGAGCATAAGAATAAGACTGTTTCTTTTATTAACAATATTGTTGCTAATGGGAAGGATAAAGTAATAGTAAATCAACCTGAAACAAGCACAAGCCAAGAAAATAATGTTAAGGCCGAAGCAGTGATCAATGAAAATTCTAAGATATATCTAGGAACCACAATTACTGCCAATCCAAATCATGTGAATCCATTTTTTCTAAGCTTGATCAATAATGGTAAGTTTCTTTGAAATTGCATGATCGACTCAGTGGCTTCAAATAATGTAAGTTTAGTAAAGATCATGGAAGAAATGGGCCTAAAGGTTGATAGTACATATGAGAAGTGTTATTCCATGGATTCAAGGGAAGTGCCTATTATCAGAGTAATCAATAAAATTCCATATAAGTAGGCAAATTTTCTTGAAAAGGAGTTATATATGAGTGTTACAGTAGTGGATATCCCACCAACTTATGGCATGTTTTTGTCTAGACACTGGAGTGCTTCCATGAGTTGAGGATTTAATGTGATTTGTCATTTGCAACTTTTTCCATTGACCAAAAAGATTTCAATATTACTAGAGAATGAAGATCCCCTCACATGATTGAACACATTAAGGAACCTAAAGAACCAGTGAGGATTAATTTTCTAGATACTAGTTTAGACACATTTCGGCTTAAGGAAGAGATTCTAGAAGAAGTAGTCAAGCCTACACCGATTGAAAAGGAGGTCATGGCTACACCACAAGAAGATAACCTCTGGACTATGTACTTTGATGGAGCATGTTCAAAGGAAGGCTCGGGTGTAGGAGTTATTCTCATCTCTCCACAACGTAAAACCTTCAAATACTCCTTATTACAATTTGCTTGTAAAAATAATGTTGTTGAGTATGAAGCCCTCTTAATTGATTTTAAATTAGCTTCTAAACATTGCATTAAGTTGTTAAAAGTGATTAGGAATTCTGAGTTGGTAGTTTCCCAGATTAGATCTAGATTTGCTACTAAAGATAAAAGGCTTAGGCAATACAAGAATGAAATTTGGGATACTATTGAGGCCTTCGATGCCTTTGGTATAGAATGGATAGAGAGGGTACAAAATGTCAAGGAAGACGTATTAGCTAATATTGCTATCAGATTAGATGATGTTGCCTTTGATGGTGTCTCACACATAGAAGTATAGACTAGACTAGCAATGCCTGACAACATTTGTAATTAGCAAGTGTTTGACGATGAAAATGACATTTTGAGATTCCTATACTACATTGACCAATATGAAGGCCAAGAGATGGACTTTGGTTCATTTGTGGTTGAGGCGGATGGGAAGGAGGCATTATTTGGAAATGAGATAATTCAATTAAAGATAAATAAAATTCCGAAGGGGCTAGTCACACTAGAGAGGGTCTTTGATGGCTCTGACAAGTCAAATGTTAAGCAAGTGTCTTCTCATAAGGAAGATTTAGAGGAGAGAAACCTAGGGATAGAAAATTCCCCTAAAAAGATGTATATTGGCAAGAAGATGAAACCCCATGTGAGAAGTATGCTAGTTGCTCTATTGAGAAAATACAGACATGTGTTTTCTTGGTCATATGATGATTTGAAGGCTTATAGGGAAGACATGTTTCAACATGAGATACCACTAAAGCCTAATGCAAAGCCTTTTAGGAAAAAATAGAGGCCAATTAACCCCAAAAATGCAAGAAGAGCTTACTAAACGAAGAGATGTATAGATTATAAAGCCTATTAGACACTCATCATGGGTATCAAATCTAGTTCTAGTCAAAAAGAAAAATGGAGACCTGAGGTTGTGTGTGAATTTTGGAAATCTGAATGTGGCTTCTTTGAAAGATAATTACCCTTTGCCTAATATGGAGGCAATGCTAGAAAAGGTGACTAGATGCAAGTTTTTCTCTATGATGGATGGGTTTTCAAGCTATAATGAAGTCATGGTGAAGGATTCAGAACACTTTAAAACTACATTTACAATGCCATGGGGGACATATGTATATGTAAGGATGCCATTTGGCTTGATTAATACTAGAGCCACTTCTTAGAGAGCCATGGATGTGGATTTTACTAATTTCATAGATATGTTTCTTGTCATTTATTAGGATGATCTTAATACCCACAATAAGAAGTAAGAGGATCCATGTTTGCACCTTGAAAATATATTTATCAAAGCCCTAGAATATGGGATTTATTTAAGTCCCAATAAATGTCAATTTGGAGTTTAAGAAGGAAAATTGTTGGGTCACATTGTGTCAAAGGATGAGGTCAGGATTGATCCTGAGTGAGTAGCAGCAATTGATAAGATCCCACATCCCAAGAATGTGAAGGCAATATAGTCCTTCTTTGGACAAATCAACTTTGTGCAAAGATTTGTTACAAACTTTGTTGAAATTGTAAGACCCATTTCTAAAATGCTAAAGAAAGGGGAGAAAGTAACATGGATAGAAGAACCAACAAAATATTTCTAGGCCATTAAGGATGATATCAAGGCAACGCGTGTCCTTAAATCCCCTAATTATTCAAATCCTTTCCAGTTATTCACATTTGCTTCATTTCATACTGTAGCAAGAGTTTTACTTCAATAGAATGATGAAGGTTTTGAGCAACCTATGGCCTTCTTTAGAAAATCATTACAATCAATTGAGTTAAAGTATGATGCTACAGAGAAGAAAAAATATGCTTTAGTCAAGGTTGTTAAAAGCTTTAGACCATATTTGACTAGAGCAACAGTTGTAGCATATGTCCCAACAACAACAATCAAAGATATATTCACTCAACAAGAGACCATAGGTCATTGGTGCAAAAGGATTAATAGGATCCAAGAGTTCAATATTGATATCCAGATTACTAAGTTGCTAAGAGGTCAAGGCTTAGCCAAACTGATGGCTGAGACAAACCTGGAGGCTAACCAAATAAACCAAGTTCAGTATGAAAATGTTGCACCAATATGTGACATGTAGAACTGTGGGTGGTACAAAAGAATTGTTGAATATTTACAAACCATGTAATGTCTTTAAGGTATACCTCACAATGAAAAATGAACTCTTAAGTTGCAAGCAATCAAGTATGTTATTATTTATAGTGAACTATGGTTGAGGAGCCCTAAAGGTCTACTGCTTAGGTGTGTGGACAGGGATCAAGTAGAAGATCTGCTCATTGAGATGCATAAAGGAGCCTATGGAGGCCATTGCATGGCATAAACCACTGCCCATAAAATATTGAGAGTAGATTTTTGGTGGCCAACTATGTTTAGAGATGCACAAAAATTTGTAAAGAAATGTGATTCCTGTCAGAGATTCACTAGAAAATTAAAGTTCTCAAGAAATTTACCACTTAGGCCAATGTCAGCACCAACTCCTTTTCAATAGTGGGGCATTGATTTTATTGGAGAATTTTTTGTGAAGTCTAGTGGAGGACATTCTTAGATTCTGGTTGCAATTGATTACTTTACAAAATGGGTTGAAGTCATTCCTACTAGGAAATCCACTAGTAAAGTGGCCATTGATTTTTTGATGAACAATATTTTGAGTAGGTTTGGGGTTCCTTAAAGAATTGTTTATGACAATGCCATGTGTTTTAGGTCTAAGGAATTTATTGATTTTTGTAACCAACATTCCATAGTCATATCTTATTCATCCCCATATCATCCCCAAGGGAATGGGCAAGCTAAGTCTAGCAATAAAAGCCTTATGAAAATTATTAAGCGGGTGATTGAGAAGAAAAATAAGGCTTGGGACTCAAAGCTACAACTTGCACTATGGGCTAATAGGACTACTGTGAAGAAAGTCATTGGGAAATCCCCTTTCAATTTGGTGTATGGGGTTGAGGCTAGAATACCACATAACAATTTGATTAAAATGTACAAATTTGTCTAGGAATATGATAGTGATATTTGTGATGTAATGCAACATAGGATGGATGAGTTGACTGAGCTTGATGAAACTAGAAGAGAAGCTCATAAGAGGAATAAGAAGATGCAATTGTAGGTTAAGCACCTATATGACAAAATGGCTATTGAAAGAAAGTTTGAGTTGGGAAGCATGGTTTTAATGTGGAATGCAAGGATGGAGGATAAAGGTAAACATGGGAAGTTTGATCCTCTGTGGTTAGGACCTTACTTGATTGTTGATATGCATGGAGAGGACTCATATTTCTTGCAATCCTTAACAAGTTAAATTCTTGAACTACTAGTACATGGATAGTTCTTGAAACCCTATTTCTCTTGAAATAGGTTATCTTTCCATGTATAATGTATAGTCCTGTAAATTTTGTAAATAGCTCTGGTGTGTTTCCTTTTTGTTGTTCCTACTTGTCTTGTTTGGACAAGCTCCTAGTTTTTTGATCCTTGTGTGCTTTGTCTACTTAACCAGAGATCTAAGATCTTGCTATGCTCGCAAGGGGCATACATCCCCAATCAGAGCCACTGGTGGAACCCATTTTTTTTATGGTCCCATTGGTTTCATGGTCACATTCCTGATTGCTTATATTCGGTTTCCATTAAGGTTTATGGGTTAAGAATTTTATATACCTTGCCACCCTTGGTTATCCTTAAACTTATGTTCTCACATTAATTGGCTACATTATGTTACTAGTCACTTAAGTGCCTTCCTATGGATTTTATTATCATCATTCAACCAACCCCAACACCTTGGTCACCGGTGAGCCTAGCATGTCCCTCTTTTATGAACAAATTCTTCTCACATGTTTTTTAGCATTACTTAAGTTTGCCACTCATTTTCTATCGGTCATTTCATGTTACTTCATGCTATGCTATCTCTATCACACAATGCGTAATACAATTTTTATCCTATAGTGTTTGGTTCATTTCTCATCACGTGTTACATTTCCATCGAGGGAAATCAACTCCCAACGAGCGATACGATTAAGTTTTTAACCCATTGCTAGCTTTATTACTATTGCTAGTAACCTCAGGCCATGTAAAAGAGAACTCACAACCACTGATGGGTGAATTACCTCCCATCACAAGGGCTTAGTCTATCATGGGTTAGGGTTGCTCAATGAAAAGAGAGAACGCGATGAGCGATGGAATTCAAGTCTTCGGCTAAAATCCTCTCATGCTCAAGATCAAGGGTTGAAATATCATTGTTGGTGTCCTAGCCATTGCTTGATGAGGTCTCAATGTAGAAAGGAAAGACACGATGAGCAATACTCATGGAATGTGGAGCAGTATGCATGGCAGATCCTTAACTCTTCAAAGTATGTATCAAATCATTGGTAGGGCCCCATGGAGATTATGGAACAATGTGAGCCATTCGATGGATTTTTCACATGAGCAATTCAATGGCTCGAATTCAAATGGGAATGACCAACTGATGAAGTATTTTTTCACTCATGTAAGCCTTTCTTGCACCATTAATGGTAAATGTACTCTGCCAAATTCATGAAAAAGGAGTCTATAGTTGCATTTTTTTCATTCTAGTATTTAATGAGCTGAAGAGGAGTTCAGAGCAACTAGAACTGAGGCTGAAGAAAGTTGCAAAAGAATTTTCCTGGGTAAGCTATTGTTAAATCCTACTAGTTTTTCTAGTTATTTTTCAAGAACTGGTTTATTAAACCAAAATGTCTGGATTATTTTCAAGGGTGATTTATGGTTCCTATCCTTTCTTAGTTAAGTGTATTTTTCTAATTTGGATAAAAGCGTAAAGATAGAGTTGTATTCAAATTCAAGTTTAAGTTGTCAAGAACAGAGTAAAAATTCCAAAACCTAGTTTAATTTCAAACTTGGAAGCCCTAAAGAAGCCAAGATGAGTCAACCTAGTGAGTCATCTTCAAAACCCATGCTCAAGAATAAAAAATAGGTCTCCAACAACCCACCCCAAACATCTGATGAGATAGAGAAGAAAAAGGGCCCACCAAAAGACTATACCTATTTCATGGAAAATTTCCAACCACCAGATGTCAAGGCAAGTGATAGGAAGGCTACAAGGGAAGGAATACTAACCACCAATTTCAAGGACCTTGTAGCTGGAATTGGT
The DNA here is from genome assembly GCA_007258455.2 of Sequoia sempervirens. Taxonomy (NCBI): domain Eukaryota; kingdom Viridiplantae; phylum Streptophyta; class Pinopsida; order Cupressales; family Cupressaceae; genus Sequoia; species Sequoia sempervirens. Next base: position 720,401,283 of record VDFB02270651.1, read on the forward strand.
GACATTGAAGTGCCAGAAACTAGATGGGAATTATTTTTGTATGCTTTCACAAGAAGAGATGCTCGACATCTTGGTAAAAATGTATGGGGTTATGATTTGGGGAAATTGGTTGTCCCTAATGTCTTTGTGGAGGTATATTTAATGTTGCACTTTGTGGATAGATATGATGATGAAAATAGGGTGATCACTGACACTAAGGGTAGAAGCATTTTGTAAATAAAGAAAAGTAAAATCATGGAAGTTTTCAGAATGAAACCTAATGCTAGTGAAAAGATTAATATAAAAAAATTGCAGAAGGAATATGTTGAACATAGGGTTGGGCTCTAAAGAGGTGAACTACCAAAGCATAGAAGAGAGAAGGATTATGTGTTTGCACTCAAAGAATTTTAACCACTAGATTGTGAGGAATTTATAGATTATTTATACTATATGTTGTGTCAGGTGCTTGGGGTAAAATGTGATGGAAGGATAATGTCACCCCTATTATTTATAATCATGAACATTCAACATAAAAATAAACACACATGGTTCGAATATGCCAACAAAGTTGCTAACTAGTTACACTATGACTTAGTGAGGTTGAAAGACAAAAAAACCCCATTGACATTCAGACACTATTTGTTATTGATGCATATGCTATTATACCAAAGAAGGGAAGTTTTTGGTCAAGCCATGAAACTAAGACAAAGGGATGAAAGGAATCATAGGTTGTTTGTCCCAATGTGGACATATATTTTGGATTTCCATTGCCAAAATTCAAATTATGTTGGATTTTGTAACACCAGAAAACATACCATTTTGGTACAAATGGGTGTAGCATTAGCTAAGAGGATTTCTAGAACAATTCAAACATTGCTAAGACCAAGAGAATATTGTGATGACCCTAATTATGAGTGAAATTGTTGAGATTGGTATCTATATGACGATTGCATAGTCATCAGATGTTATCAGACCCCTATGGCACCACATATATTTCCAAGGTTTGTTTCTAATATGCTTACTTTCACTAAGACAATGTCGCAAATAGATCATTGATGCAAAGAATTTTAGGTGGTTTAGAAAGGCCTCTGTCATTGCATCAACTTTCTCTTTTGATTATTTTGTTGTCTTGGAACATGAAGCATATGAGTTATTTTGTATAATGATCAATAATCTAAGAATGAAAGTAGCCCCTACTAGAAAGTTTGATCCAAAAGGACTCGACAACAGAGAAAAGATAAAAATGGGAATCTCAGGGTATGGACCTCATTGTTTCTTCTTCAAAGAGGATGTGATAAAGAACTTTCCAACATTTGTTACTATCCTGGATAAGAAATGATTTGGTTGAAAATTGTTGAGGTTGAGCATAGAGCTTCTACTCAGAATTCTTATTATGAAAGCCCTTACAAACACCTCACTAAAAAATTTAACAGGATGGAATTGGTCCTTAGTGACTTCAATGATGGTACTTTTCTAGAAAAGGTGTAAAAAGTAGAGCAGTTGGCTCAAAAGGATTTGCCAGAGCATTTAATGAAGACTGGTGGTCAACCAAAAGAACCTATAGCATTAGAAGAGCATCAATAGCCAATGGACATTGAGGATACTCCTATTATGGAGCTTCCTTATGCAAATATTGATGAAGCGCAGGGTGTTGAGGGAAAAGTACAAGAACTGTTCATTGAAATTTTTTCTATGGAGCAAGGAGTAGAGCATGACTTTTCACACCCTGATGTTGGAGATGTGTTGGAACCATTTTTTCCAAATGTTAGGCTAGTCCCTTAGGAATATGACAAAAGTTGGGATAATAATGCAAGGGTCCTAGCTTGTGCCAAATTTTTAGAGGATGATTCCTTTGTAGCATCTAAGGAATTTAGACAATAAATTGATGAGTTGGAAACTCGGGAAATACATGTTAGGATGTAAAAGGCTCAAGAGGGAGTGGATCCTTCACAATAGGAAGAAGTCAGGAAGAATACTGAAGAAGCGATTATTCAAGAAATTGAGCAAATGAATCCTATGGAAGCTAGAAGATTGGTTAAGGATAGTGGGATGTTAATAATGCTAGGGTGGAACTTATCATCAATAATTTCTCTAGATGCAATCAGGAATGACCCAAATTCTATGGTGTCTGAGGTTACTTTTGATGATAAAACTTTTGGTTCAAGGTTTTGACCTAGTTTACATGCACTAGCTACTTGGTCATTAACACCAGATTCTGGGAATTCTATACTCAATAGGACAATGACAAGCCTTTCGAGAGATTTGATTATAGGAAGACCTTCAAAAATGACAACTCCATAGGCTACAAGGTTAACAATGCACATGGCCTTGTTGAGCGTTGACACTACAGAAATCTCTCAAGTCAAATATATGAAATTGTTGGAGAAGCAAAAGAAAATTGTTGAGGAATATAATAAATTGAAAGCTATTGTGGTCAAGGTAAGTCATCGGGCCTTGCCTACTTCCCCATCCACAACTTCACCACATGATAAGAATAACTTAAAATTGAGAATTAATGAATTAAAGGGTGATCTCCAAGAAGTTATGTCTAAGAAGAATAAGCTCCAGGAGAACATGAACAAGATTACAAAGGATATGGCTAAAGAAATTCTAGGACATAGATTGACCAGAGCCACCCTTAAAGTAGAAGCAACATGGTCAACTTATAAAGGAATACATAAGGCATTTGAAAGATTCCAACATGTTCAAAAGGTTTTCTATAACACTTGGAATAAATGGAGCAATAGATTGCATAGTTTAAGGGAGATTCAAGAAAACTCAAACAAAGACCTTGAGGCCCCAACAAATCTTCTAGGCATAACAAGAGGAATTGAAATGATTGGTGAAGTTATAGGTTCCCATGAAAGAATTGGTGGGAACCTGTAAGGTAAAATCAAGGCCTTCAGGGATATGGAGGAACGTGGTATGCCCAAAATCCTTAATGAAGATGGAACAGTCAAAGAGTATGAACCATGGAGGGATTTCTTCAGGCTGTTGGAATCAGGAACACTGAGAGGGGGAGGCTAAATCAATGTTCTAAAAAATTTAACTTTATTAATCCGATCTTTAAATCGCTTATAACATTCAACCAAGAGAAAGATGCAAACACATAAATAAAACATCCACAACACCATAACACAAGGATTTTTACATGGAAATCCTATTAGCATAAAAACCAAAATGGAGATTAATCCACATTTTGAGTACTCAAATATAAGTGTTTTACAAAAATGGGAATGCACTTGCATTCATGCGTACTACCTAGAGCTCACTACTCAAAAAATAGAAAGGCTCACTACCTTAAAATTAATATCAAAAGACAAGTGGATTGGTGAACTATAAAATAAAATCTTCAAATGCCTGAGAATAGTTTTGATTAAGCTCATCAATTGAACTCTTGACCTTCTGTCTGATTTTTCTCTTCTGCTCTGCTCTTCTTCAACTCGCATCACAAAACCCTTTTATGCACAAGTGAAACTATGCATAATCACTCCACAACCTTTATGATATTCACAACATACATAAAGACACTTCGAACACACAAAAAAAAGATATAATTGATCACTTATATATGTCTGCAACAAAGGATTAATCATTATAAGTTGGCTCCAACAAAATATAAAATATTTTCCAACCATCGGCTCAATCCACAAACATTTTTCAATGCACACCCACCAAAGTCGGCCACAACATAGTTAGAAGCCAAAACAAAATCCTCAAACCAAAAATACTTCAAATATTGTTTCCTTGAACATCCACAACATGCCACATTCACTTAGTCGGCCTTCTAGCACTATTAAATAGAAAATCAATTAACCGAAACTCCTAAATCATACACCAATTGATGCAATGGCACAAAACTTGAGAATAAGATATTCCAGATGCCCAATGACCTTCCCTGAGATCCACAACTCAAACTGATGATTTGGTTATGCATATGGATCAATAAACTCAACTTTAGTCGGATACCCTATTCTTCACTCTGTCTTCTAGTATGGACAAATATTGAAGTGTGGACCAGATCAATGACTTAGGTTTCCATCATTGACAACACCAAAAACCATATTCCAACAATCTCCCCTTTTGGCATTGATGACAACACTTAGTGAAAAATGACTAAGTGTTGGCACCAACATACTGCAATCCTTTAAGACTTCAAAAAGTCATAGCTGACACAACTCCCACTAAATTTGATAAGGCATTTTTCACTACTCTCTCTCCCGCTTTGACATCAATGACAAAGATAATAAAATACTTTCCTATAGTATTCCCTTTTGAAGTGTAACCAAAAACTTACTTGTTCAAAAACTAGTTCAAAAATTTGAAGAAATACAACCACTACTCATGTTAGAAAATTATTTTGTATTTTTCCTTCATCTCCAGAAGAAACTTCTTCCATGCTTATACTGAAATCCTAGTGATTATGATCATGTTGTTGTTTTCAGATGTTTGGTTGATAATCTTGATGAGGGATTCTAGAATGGTGATGGCTTCTTCTAATATCTCTCCTTTCCTTAGTATCTCAATCAATTATTCTAGTCTGCATTCTATTATGTCCTTCACCTTCCAAAAGGTGTCAACAATCTTGTTTCTAGCATTTTGAAAATTTGTATGCTTTTTATGTAATTTTTGAATCCTTATCTAAATTGCACCATCTTGATCCTAAAACATGTTAAAATTTTGTCCAATACAGTTCAACTCTATTTCAATTTGCTCCAAATTTTCTTTGTACTTGTTGATTGCATGAGGCCATCAAAGACAATAGTTGCAGATGTTGTTTGTTGTGTTTATGCATTGACTTAGCTGATTCATGTTCCTTTTTAGTTTGGTGAGTGATAATTTGTACTGCTTCTTCAGGTGTAGAATTACTTCTTCTTCTTCCCTATTCTAAGACTTAGAGTCCATGATTTCCTTGATGCATCCAATCATCTCTTCTAGCAACATATTTTGTAAACTCTCTAATTTAATATAGTTATGCACTAGATGAGAAATTAGTGTGTTCAAAATCATGTATTTCTCATATGAAGGTCTGATAGACCATATGTTTGTGTTTTTTTGCATTCCATCTTCCTCATGAATAAGCTGCAATATCTCTTCTTTGGTTATATCACCTTCTTCTTCACTTCCTTCTATCATTTCCTTTTCTTGCTCTAGTTCAGCTATTTCTAGTTATTTTCTTTGGGTGTCCTTAGTTTCCTTATCAGACTCCTCATCTGGTATGTCCACAATCACCTATTCTTTTCCTTTCCCTTCAACTCTTGGAGTCTTGCATGCTGGAGGAGTACAAAAAATAGTTTCTTTTGCTCTTTTCTTCTTTCTCTCCATCTCACTAGAGGAGGAACCAACTTCAAGTGCCCTTATTGGAAGTGGAATACCAATTGAGCCAAACTTTCCTAGCAAAACCTTAAAGAAAATTTCATATTCTTGATCATAGTTTGCCAAATTGTTAGAATGTATGTAAATCTGCTTGCAAACTAGTTCAATCTCTTCCCATATTACATTGTTGTTCAGTGGTAATCAATTCAGAAAATAAATCTCAAGACATATAACCAAAGTACCAAACCTGAAAGGGTAACCTGTCATCTTTGTCAATTGTATGTTCTCCATCAGTTGATCTTTTAGTAATCCACAAAGGTCAAAATTATGATCTTCCATTATCATCTTGTGTGAAATGTAAACAACACCTGCTGAAGTTGCACCTTCTCTATTTCTAAAAAGATTTTGTAGGATACTCCATGTGCAATGTACCTTGTCACTAAATCTTTGATTGTTGAGATTATTAATGCCCTTTGACCTCTAGTTACTCCAATTAGGGTTTTGACTTCTTTATTTTGGATTGACTTCTTTCTCAACACATCCCCAACTTTGCATAACCCAGTTATAGTTCCAATCACTTCTTTCGAGATATGGTAGGGTTTATCTAGAGTTAGAATATCATCATTCAATTTGTCCAAAATAAACTCAATGATTTCTACATTCTCAAAATAGGGGAATTCACTCCAAATATCCAAGCTTTTTTGTTTTGCTTCTTTCAGCCATTTCAATTCGTCATGCGACAACATGTTTCTTACAACTATAATCTTCTCAATACTATACTCATATAGGTTTATCATTCCTTTGATTTGTTCCATTTTACCTTCTGTACTCATGTCTTATTTCTACCAAAGAAGTTCTTCAACTATACACCAAATTAAATGGAAATTTCTCAATACAACTGAAGTACCTGATGGATTAGGGTTTTGCTACTGAATTAACTTCACACTTTCAAAATTTTGATGTAGAGTGCCCTCCTTCTTATCTTTGATATAGAGTGGAAAATGAGGGTTCTGACTTTTCTTTTTATAACTTGCACAATTAACCTTTGGTTGTATTAAATTATTTTTCCCTAGGTGTTCAGAATACCCTTTCTCTCAATCAGCGAGATAAAAATTCTTCTGCAGACCTTCAATTTCTTTACAAGTGTTTTCAAATGAATTTGTAAAACATTAACACAATTTTTGACAATCTACCACATTATGACACCAACTACTGACATGGGGAAAAGCATTTTCTTGAAAAACTCCCCCTAGCACAATGGCTTGAGATCAATTCCCAGAGGAATTACAAGAAGTAGGCTCTAGTGTTGGCTCATTTCTTGTAATAGACTCACTCTTTCTTACCCAATTTTTCTTCATCTGATCTCTTATTTAATCCATAGTCTCTTTCCCTTTTCCTTTATCATCTTTCTACTTATTTTTTCCTTTGTATGCTCGACCTCTTCTATACATATTTTTGTTTCTGCAGAATCTTGCAATGTGACTGTATTTGTTGCAATTGTAACACACAACATTTCCTTGTCCAAACCAATCATTCCATTGATTTCTTCTTGATTTGCACTGGTTAGCAATATGCCCAAATCTTCAATAGGTATAACATTTAACATTCCTTCTATTGACAGAGTTGTTTGACATAGTTCTGCATTCAATTGACTTATGACCAAACTTATAGCAATTGAAACACTGACCGAAGAATGATGGATCACTTGATTTAATTTTACTTCTACATTGAGCAGCCATATGACCAAATTTATTCCAAGAAAAACATTATCCATTAAAATTTTGAGCATTAGGTTGTCTTACTGGATGCCTTTTTGCTTTGTTCATCTGATTTCCTTGCTTGAAATTCCTTTGTCCAGATCTAGAACTTTCTCCTTTCTTATATCCAAGACCTCACTTGTCATTTGCATTCTTCTAACCTTGAGTCAACTCCTCAAGATTAACTGATCTAATCTTGAAATTTTCCTTGTATTCATTTGCAGTAGCAAGTTCATCCCTGAGAATAACAATCTATCTTTCTAGTTTTTCATTGTTTATGGATTGTTGCATTTCAATCTCCAACTAAATGAATCCTTCATTAATTCTATTGCACTCATCAGATCCTTCTTTTAAGGACTGATCAAGATTATCCTCATTATTCTTTCTCTCTTCAATCTCCTTAGTCAACTTCATCACCATAGATTCCATCTCATGCTTTAGGGTAGCATTGTCTCTGGAAAGCTTTTCACATTCTTCAATTATTTCCTTCAAGGTTTGATTCAGGTGAACATCATCCATGCTTTTGCTCTCTTTGCTTAATCTGGTCACATAGAACTTTTCTCTTCTCCATGGACTTAATAATCTGATCCTTCAATGTCTAAATGAATTTCTCAGCATCCTTAAGATTTTCTTTCAATTCTCAGACTTCTGCTTTGGACTAATCAAAATCATCAAGTGTCACCAAAAGTTGCTGCTAAATACTACCAAAGTCCATTACATTCCAAGATCCACCTCAAGCTATTAAACTTCTTCCGAGGAACTAGGCTCTAATACCAATTTTTGGAATCAAGGAACACTGAGAGGGGGGTGAATCAGTGTTCTACAAACTTTAACATTATTAATCTGATCTTTAAACCACTTATAACATTCAACCAAGAGAAAGATGCAAACACATAAAGCAATCATCCAAAACACCATAGCACAAGTATTTTTACGTGGAAACCCTATTAGGGGAAAAAACATGGTAGAGGTTAATACACAATTTGAGTACTTAGATATAAGTGTTTTATGAAAATGGGAATGCACTTGCATTCAGGTGCACTGCCTAGAGCTCTCTGCTCAAAAAATAGAAAAGCTCACTGCCTTACAATTAATGTCAAAAGACAACTAGATTGGTGAACTATGAAATAGCATCTTCAAATGCCTGAGAATAGTTTTGATTAAGCTCATCAATCGAATTATTGACCTTATGTCTGATTCTGCTCTTTTGCTTTGCTCTTCTTCAACTCGCATCAAAAAATCCTTTTATGCACAAGTGAAACTATGCATAATCACTCCACAACCCTTCTGATATTCACAATAGACATCAACACACTTTGAACACACACCAAAATGATATAATTGATCACTTATATATATCTGCAACAAAGGATTAATCACTACAAGTTGGCTGCAACAAAATATAAAATATTTTCCAACCGTCGGCTCAATCCACAAACAATTTTTAATTCGCACCCACCAAAGTTGGCCACATAATAGTAAGGACCCAAAAAAAAGTCCTCAAACCTAAAAATACTTCAAACAATTTTTCCTCGAACATCCGCAACATGCCACATTCACTTAGTCGACCTTTTATCACTATTAAATAGAAAATTAATTAACCAGATCTCCTAACTCATACACCAATTAATGTGATGGCACAAAACTCAAGAATAAGATATTCTGAATTCCCAATGACCTTCCATGAGATCCACAACTCAAACTGATGATCTGGTAATGCATATGGATCAACAAACTCAACTTCATTCGGATAACCTATTCTTAACTATGTCTTCCAGTATGGACAAATATTGAAGTGTGGACTAGATCAATGACTTATGTTTTCATCAATGACAACACTAGAAGCCATATGCCAACACATGAATCAAACTTCCATAGGTCTAAATATAATGTATATTGATGATAAGTTGGAATTAACTATGCTAAATGGTATAATTGATAGATTCATCATGATACAGATTGACATGGACACCTTTGTGAAAGAAGCTAGAGTAGTAATTGATGCAAGATACAATGCATACAACACAAAGGTACAAAAATTATTAGATACCAATTGGCCCACAAAGGATGAATATAAGGAGTGGTTGGATAAATATGTTGAATAAGCCATTGAGATGGTGAGATGGATATAGAGAATGGTCTAGTATAGTATAGGTCTAGCCTTTGAAATAACTATTTTAAAAATCTATATCTTCTCAAATTTGAAAATGCACATGGTAATCCAACCAATTCTTTCTCTTTTCTTTATGCTTCTTTCTGCATTCATGTTTCATACTTTGTGTTGAGTAAGGTGATGACATGGATGATAATACGAGTTCAATAAAGCTTCTACAAGTTTTTTGTCTTTTTTTATTTCCCCCCATTTCTTCAAATGCAAATATAACCACTTGGGGGTTGAAATGAAATGAAATACTTTTGAAATATAAATTGAAATGTAATGTGATTGGCTAATATCCTGATGCTTATTTTCTCCCTTAATCTTATAAAAGGGAATTCAAGGCTATTGTGAGGGGTCTTCAAAAATTTTGGTTGATCTCAGGTTGTTTTAGAAAGTATCTTGATAATGTGTAATAAGCATATGATGGATATAGAATTGCTCATTGAGTCTTAGGTTATGAGTTTGTATTCACAATCAACTTAAATATTTTGCAATAAATTGTAGCATTTGAAAATTGATAATTGAAAATTACATGCAGATTATCTCCTATGGATTTGTTCATTAATCAACAATGAAATGATCAAGGATTATTTTATTGGTCTCCAATTAACATGGTTGGATGTGTGTTTGCATTTTGCTTCAATTCAAGTAGTTGATTTAAATGCTTAAGTACAATCACTGTTTTGTGTGTTAATTCATAGGATCTTTAAGTACTTTATGTTTGGAATGTTTGAGTTATGAATTTGTAATTAAAATCCATAATAGTCTATAGATGTCGAGTTCCTTTATCGTTGCATTATAGTATGTTGTGAATTTAACCCCGTCATCCTAGGATAATACACTATTCTATATGTTAAGTGAATTCCAAACATATCTGGTCAGTTGGATCACATCAAAGAACAATTCATTTAATTAAAATAATAATCAAAATGATGATGGATGTTGTAGTTCTTATTCAAGTTTCCCATTCTCTGCTCCAAGTTATAAAGGTGTAAAGGATTTTCTAATTCTTTGCAAATTGTCACTTGTCTAGTCATAGATATGAGAATGTTTCTGCTTAATATGCAATGTATGTCAAAATATTATGAAGGAATGTTATAAGTGCATTTTAGGATCACCCTCTCGGTTCTTGCAGAACCCAAAGTGCAAGAAAAAAGCTTAATTGCTTTCTCTCATTCATTGGCCAACCCCTTTTAGGTTGCTTATCATTGAAATTGGAAAATCCATAGGCTTCCTTGAAGATCCAGTTGGTATTTAAAAGAGCCAACATAACTAATACAAAAATGCAATGTTAAGGAAAGCTAGTTCTAGGATGATGATGGACTCCAAAATCAGAATTGTGATGTTCTAAGGGCGGGTTCATCAAAATTTTGACACTGGAAATGGATGCTCAACTTTTTGTTCACACAAAAGGGGAAGAAGGGAAGAGTGATCTGATTTCGCAATGCTCACATTCAAGAATACCTTAGACATCTCAACCCAATGAAGGATATGAGAGATTTGACTATAAGATATCCTTGGAGATGAATGAAAACAAGAAATGGGTTCACCACCAAGTGTAACCTTGGAAAATGCAAGATGTTTGAAAATACAATGTGAAATGCAAACAAGTGCTAAATGATATAAGAAAAGACCTAGAAATATAAGAAAAGTAAAGATGTGAATGGTGTGCTTCTGTAAACTTTGAAGAGACTAGAAATAGCTCTAAAATTTTGGAAATTTTGATTTTTAAGCCTGGTGAAACTCATTCACCATTCTGGGTGAATCAGTCTAGATTCTGGAAAACTACACCAGAGCCTATTTTGGCCAAATGGGTATCCAAATCCACAAATTTCTCTAAAAAATAGGTACAATAGGACTCATTCACCACTAATGGTGAATGAGTCCACTTTGATATTTTGGAAACTCAGAAGTGCAATCTATAGCTCCTGATTTGCTATTTCTATTCCTCTAGGTGTCTGAATCTGAAAGCCTAATTTTTGGGACTAGAAGTGATTTTTTGTGAAGATTTTGAACTTTCCAATAGGGAAATGACTCCAGCAAGTTTTTAACCTATTCTTCAATCATTTCCAAGCCTTCAAAGCATGTAGATCTACAATCTCACAAAGAAAGAGAACAAAAGTGTTGATGGTTAGGGAAAAGGGGTTTTCCTTGGTCAAACCCTGTTTAGGTAATTAAACCAAAATGATGAAACAAGATAATGAATCATGAATATGAATTAATGCAATTAGAAACTTTCCATGATGATGGATCTTGAATTGCTACAATAATGGATGAAGGATCTATCCTTGAATTCCTTAGAAGTGATCTTGAAAGCTATCTTAATGACCTTGTGAAGACATGAAATACAAACCCTAGAGTGCTTTACTTCACAACATGAGAGTATCATGTAACAATGATTTAGAAGCTTTTTTATATAGGAAATCCACCTAAATTATCATTAATTTGATCCCGAAGGCCGACATTGAAGAAAATTAAACTTAAAACCTAGTTTTTCCCACTCAAACTTTGAAAATTGCTCAAATGGGACTCATTCGCCATCCTCAGTGAATGAGTCCCACCTGAATGGGACTCATTCATCCAACATGGTGAATGGGTCCCACAGGGGCTATTTGCATGCCAAAATGTCAAGGAATGCATAAATTAAGTTCATATGTTGATCTAGTCAGGTCTTTGATCAAAATTTTCCTTGGGATGCACAATATGGGGTCATAGGGGCCTATTAATGATGATATAAAGGGTGATTAGGGCTAGGGACACAAATTTCAATGTGAAAGTGTGATTAAATACACTCTACAACATTAAAATGAGGTCCACATAGCCTAGAAAGGTACAAGATCCAATGTGAATGTGTAAAACACATTACAACATTAGATTAAAACCAGGTTTAATTTACAAGCCTTCTAGATTAATGGGAAAATTCAATTAAATACATTTTATAACATTGAATTAAAGGAAGGATAGGTCTATTAGACTTAAATGCTTAATAAAAGTTTAGAAAAGTGTGAAAGTCATTTACAACACTTTACAACACCTTTATAAGACATGTATTTTATTTAGTTTACAAGGGCCCAAGACCTAATGTGAATGTGCTATCCACATTACAACATTAAATCAAGGAAAAATTAAGAAAAAATCACAAGGAGGGCCCAAACGAGATAAAAAAAGTAGAAGTGTTACTTTTTTGATGTCCACATTACCAATGGAAACCTTGTTACTCAATATTTGAAAGAAAAATAGACTAGATCTAACCCCCTAAGTAACCTTATTGGTGCTAAAAGAAAAGGTTTTCATAGTGTTGAACCTAAAACAATAAAAAATGTCACTATTGAGATTAGAGATGAGAAGGAGCAATGAAAATTAGAGGATTCCAGTAGTGGGAAGGGTGGAAGAAGGTCAACGAGGCTTGAGGTCCAATCAACCAAAAGTAAGAAACTATGCTTTAAAGAACCTAGGGATGACCCTAAAGATGAAGCTCCATCTACAATTAATATGAGTAAAGAGGAGTTGTCGGTGGTTTTGGGAGAAAACCTCTCAAAAGATTTTGCTAGCAGCGAAGAGGAAGAACAAATGGATGGTAACGACTAACTAGTGGTTGAAGACTTAGAGGATGAGGAAGAAAAAGGGCTCAAGAATATTAAAAGTGAAGTCAAGGAAGTGGATAGGGAAGTCACGAAGGGAACACGGAAGAACAACCTATGGAGGAAAAGGCTAAGGAGATGTAGGATATTGATAGGTCCCCTGATTTCTATGTTACACAATTCTAAGAATTACAACATCAAGCAGATAATATGGACAAGGATTTCAACAAGTTAACAACAATCTTTGTGGGAATTATGTGAACGGCTATCTTCAACATGGTGAACAGTGCGACTAAGGCTAGAAAAGGCCACTAGAAAATGAAATCCTCCCAGGCTAATGTGGAGGAACTAGATGAAGGAACAACCAGATCCATTGAACAATATAGTGAGTTGATGGAACAACTAGAGAAAGAATGGAATCTAATCTACTATCCAAGAGAGTAATTTGGGTCTTTTGTGTTTATAATTTTTGGTTTTTGAACTATGTTCTTACTATGCCTATGTTCCCATCAATCTATTAGGCTCAGTTCAATCTTTTGGGTTGTTGTTTTTTGTTGGTTCGTAGTTTCTATTATTTTGTGTTGTTAGGTATTGGTCCTGCTATAGGGTGCTAGTTGGTTTTATGCCCTACTATTTTTCTATGTTGTGTAGCTAGCATGTAGGCCTTAATATGATTTTTGGTTGGGTTTAGGAACCCTTTCCCCTTCTTCTATTACCAAAATAAAAGAAATAATAAAGACAAATATATTCTAAATTTAATGAAAAAGAAGTGATAGAACAAACAAGAAGAAAGGAGACACTCACAAGAAGTCCATGAGTGAAGCCTCCAGCAAAGCTCCAACTTCAACACCTACACATGTAGAAACAAATAAATGGTTGTAGCTATTTTAGGGGCTTGCACTAGTCAAACCTTGGTGTAGGTGTTCCACCTCCATGGATAGCCAAATAGATAGAGATAGAGAAAATAATGGTTGGGATAAAGATGTAAATGGATGTACTAGAATATTATGCTATTAAATTAAATAGATAATGAAACAAAGAGATTATGATTACCCTTCTTTAGAAAATGAGAATGTTGAAAGGAAAAGATTTGAAACCTCCAAGCTTTTACAAGATATGCCAATAGTATCAAGGCTTTGACATAGAGAGAAAGAATACAAGGAAAGGTGTCAAAGAGAGTTCAAGAGCTTAAGAATGAGAGAATGGGAATGAAAAAATGAAGAAGATTGAGAGAATGATTAGAAATGAATGAGATAGATTATATGGAATCCCAAAATGAGATGGAAAATGAAGTATATGCATGCAAGGGGTTGTTCTTGTCATGGCTGCAAGTTTCAAAGGTATTACACTCATAGGTAGGTGGGAAGAGTAACATCCAAATGGCTACTACAATTAGGAATCTCTTCAGGATGTTCTCATGGCATACAAACGTCTGCATAATGCGCAATCATCTACAACAAAAATTCATCTTAACGGCCATGAGTAGATAGGTTAATGAAAAGATTAAGGGACTATTGCATTATCAAATTAATTTATCTAAAGGGGAGGTTTATGGAATGTGAAATTGTATGTGATGCAATTTATGTCATTACAGAGGGGAGAGACCAAAACTTATGATATTGAGGAGCTCAAAATAGAATAAATAACTTAGGTGGTTGGTAAGGGGTTAAGGCAACCTTCAAGAGTGGTAAAGAACTAATATGTTGTAGTTTGATATAATTGATGCCTTGCTAGAGGAGTGAAAGGATACACACTTACTATTTGAGGATGTACATATTGGGAATAAATTGATTAGTATGAGGGAGCTACAAAATCTAAGTCATAGGTCCCTCGATGGAACTTGGTATGAAACATTGTTGCTATGAAAATTAATTGGGTGGGTGATGTTAGAAAGTTGTGTCACCATTTTAATAATATATTTCACAAATATGACCTTAATTATTGTTAACTTAAATTTTATTTTCAAGAAAAAAATATTTTAGATAAATTCGTTTACTCCAAAATAGAAATAACAAAAAAAAATAGTTGAAAGTTTCTAATACATAAATGTGTGGTATTCATTTTGTGAGAATTACATTTTTTATAAATATTAAAAGAAATTTAATTTCTTACCACTTTTACCCTTTCATATAATATTTTTTTTAAGTTCAAAACTATCAATTATATTTATATATATTAATGCATAGATTTTGTAAATATGATTTTATTAATTTTTAAATCACAATTTATAATAGATGGTTTATAAGCCCCAAAAGTTGAGGTTGATTCCATTTACTAAAAAATAGTAAAATCAATTATTTAAAAAAAATTAAATTCACCACATGGGAATCCTAATTGATGTATAATATATTTTAAAAAAATAGTTATATCAAAATATTTTGGCATAACATTGATGTGCTACACATTTTTTGGATATGTGACTTTAAATATTTATATAAACACTTATAAAAATTAATTATTTTTTCTACTACACTAAAGTTTTAAGTTCTCAATATGGAAAAAAAAGAATAATTTGTTACAAATAACTTAATACCCCATCAACCTCAATTTATTATTTTTTCTACCAATCAAATACTAAGATATATTTAAAATAAAATATTTACCAAAATAATTTTTAATTTAAAAAGATATTAGTAATAAATACACTAAAATATTTACATTTCATTATTTTAAAACATAAAACATACACACACATATGTTTGTATGAATTTAAGTATCTATATATATCAATTCTAAGTGCTTCATGTTAAAAAAATTGACTTGTATCATCTGTTTTCTTAATAGAAGGCTAACACATAATTTTTCTATGTTTCAAGGGAGTTGAATGTGATAAAAAATATTGGGATGAATTATTATTAGTACAACTATAGGCGAGGAATATGGAGTGGGTGAAGTACACATAGTGGAAATTGTAGAAGTGTTTAGTTTCTTTTTTTTTTGGTATTCTACTTTATTTCTCTCTATCTACTTTCAAGTTTCTTCATTTTTTAGGATTTCTCACCATTATCTAGCTTCCTCTTCTTTTTATCATAAAGATTTTTATATTTTCCTCTTGCAACTTGAGTGAAAAAATACATCATTATTTCCTTGAGAACATTCTTACATGCTACTTATTAGTTGAGAGTTACCATCCTAAATTTTTGGTTGATCCCTTCATTCATGATTAGATGGGAATTTTTTTTTATTTTTTCCATTCATTGTTATTACTTAGAAGTGTTGTTATTGATGTATAATATTACTATTATCCTACAATAATACTTATTGTGTAGGTAGCATTGATATGGGGTCAACTAGAAGTAACTAGGAGGTTTTCTAATATTTTGTGTATCATTTTTAATATTGATACCCTTCTACATGTAGAAGAATGTGATGCAAAAGATGTAAATGTCATTAATAAGATTCCTCAAGTAGAAGAAAATTTAGTTGCAAAAGATAATGTTGAAGAGTCATAGAAGGAAGATGCATTTATAGAACATAACTCCCCTCCTCTAGAACCAAAGAAGAACATTGAAGAAGAGGTTGTGCAAGACAACCCAAAGATACATAAGGCACATGATATAGAAAATATGCCTCCTTCATATAACAATAAAAAATTAGTTGATAATGAGAAGAAGGATGAGGAAGGGCCTTACAACGCTAAGAAGACAAAGAAAAAGAAGAGAAAAGGAAGGAAGAGCCTTACAATGCTGAGAAGAACAAAGAAAAAGAAGAAATCATTGGTGACAAGGAAAAGGATTTGGAAAAGAAAGACGCTGATGAGAAGTTGGTTGGAGAGTCATTAGGAATTATGGTTATGCATCTTTTCTTTTATAAAGAAAATCATATCTTGTAATTATGTATTCCTAAATAATATTATGTTGCACATATTTTTGCAATAGCTCTTGCTTTTTTGTTTTTCTCTTCTGTGGAAGGATTTTCTGGTTTGCATTTTAGATCTTGTTTTCTAACATGGTATTAGAACCTTGATTTGTAACCCCTTCTCAGATTTTTGAGAAAATCATTGCCAGGTTTGTTTGGGATTCCTCAAGGGTATCATGCCTTGAGTTCATCTATGAGGCATTTTGGATTAGATCAAGCTTCACCATTGGATTCAGAGTGCTGGAAAAAGTCAGGATTGGCTTTTGTTTTGCATATTTTGGCCATCATTTGGTAGATCTATGAGGGTTTCAGGTTGGGAGATTTTTTGCAAGTTCTGGAGGTAGCCAATTTTTTGGAGTAGTTTGACAACAAACAGAGGTTACCATTGCGTTCTTCGTGGCCAAAACCCTAAGAACACCCTTCATTTCATTGATTTCTAAGTAGTTGGTCTAGAAGGAAAAAAAATATGCTTGGTAGGCCGTATGACCTCCCCAGCACACATCTCGAGGCACAATTCTCAATTTTTTTAAAAAAAATGTGGGGCAGGTGCATGAAGTTGGTTGCACTTTTGTGGCCAAATGGGAAAAAAATGGGGAAACACATAATGCGCTCACATTATAATGCGAGTGTGTTATGTGATTTTAAAAGAAAAAGAAAAAGGTGAAATGTGTATCATTTTCTTTTCACTATTTCTTAGCTCTGCCCATGGCCAAAAACCCTCATTTTCACGCTCGCGTTCTAGGAGGAAGGACTTCTACAAATTTCATCAAGAATAGTTAGATTTTTGCAAATATATATTTACCAACGACAAAGAGATGCAAGAGGTAAGTATTGTTTACTATTTGTTTTGAATTTGTTAGTTTGAAATTGATTTTGTTTGTTTTAGGTTAGATTTGATTTTTTTTTTAAAATCTGTAGGAAATCCTACAAATCCTCAACAAGAAGAGGAGGTAAATCCTCAACAGAAAAATCCTCAACAAAATCAACCTCAACAACAAAATCAACCTCCCCCACCATTCTCTCAAATCCCTCCTGGCACTCAAGAAAATTTGAAGAGTGAAATTGAGAAAAATAGAAAACAACTTGAGGATCTTATCAGTAGGTTGAGTGATCCAAATGCTTCAACCATAGAAAGAATGTTTCTAGAAAATTCATTGAAAGACATGTTAAAAAATGTATATGCAATCACCCAACAAATATTTGGATGGCAAGATAGGAGGCAGACAACTAGGGCATATTATGCAGACAAATTATCATATAAACAAGTAAAAGATTTAAAATTACTAAAGGTGATTTGTGCTCTCTATTCACTGACCCTAAAACAAATCAAAATCTTACCCTCAATGCAAAGAGGTTTCTTATTCATTGGTGCCACCACCAAGAGATTAAGAACCGTTTTTATGAAAGATGGTATATGGTGCATTTGATTACCAACCGGCAATAATTGTGAAGTCCCCCAATATTTCTTTAGGAAACTATAACATCAGCTTGTATTTAACCAAAACCCCAAATTATTTCACG